>JAYJMH010055536.1:111359-162664 GCA_036873815.1 Phacellophora camtschatica | reverse complement strand
GGCTTAATATCAAACAACGATACTTATCAAATAGAAGTTTTGAAGGTTATGATGAGATTGTAGATGAATGTTGCAGTGCTTGGCGTGATATATTAAAGGAAAAAGAGTTTGTTAGAAACCTATGTACTAGAGAGTGGGCTTTATTAGTGTAATTAGTTTTCATTAACGGTATTGGTTTGAGAAAATTTGAGCAAGTAGCATCGTTGGCTTGATAAATTTCTATTTGGTTTTGCTCATTCATATATTTAAAACTTGTGCAATAGTTGCTATTTCCTTTTCAGATAATCATCATAATTCATAACTCATCCCGCCATTACGCTATCATCACGCAACACACCAGAAAGGTTCCAGATTTTTGATATTATGAACACACCAGTAAGGTTCCAGATTTTTGATATTATGTTTGAGTCTGTCATTTTAACTCCAAATATTTTGAGAGATAGAAAAAAGTAACCTTTGCCTCATTTCTAATTCGTCTTTTCCAAATTGATTCATGGCTTGTAAATCCAAATCGAACTTGTTCTTTAAATCATTCATGTCCAATTTTGATTTGTAGGAATCTTCACGAAGTGTTTCGTTCCAATAAAGTGTATTGGCATAAGTTTTTAGCTTCTCTGTATATGACTCATTATTGCTTGAAATGTTATCTCTTCCTTTCAATAATAATATACCACCTAGGCGATTCCTTTCTTGTTCAAATAAATCATCATCATTATTGAAAAAGGCTTTATTCTCATCATTATGTGAAAGAATATGCTCTATATGAAAGCCTTTTTTAGCACTAGTTTTTGACACCAAATCTTCAATCGGGTGTTTCATTTCAAGATTAAGGTGTTTACTAAAGAATTGTTCAATTCTTGCGAAATAATACCTCTTAAAACGCATGTTAAGGTTGATGCCCGTATTTCTGAAAAAAGCATATTGTAAACCTTCCGTTACTTCAGAGTCTCTTCTTTTATTTAATTCAGCAAATAGGTGTTTGTTAAATACTGATCTTATTTCTTCAACATCACCATCTCTTATTTCTTTTGATATGTTATAAAGCAGTTCGTAAAAGACGTTACTATCGTATGAGTTTTGCAATTGCAACAGGGCGAATAAACGATCAATTTCGTAAGCTGTTTTTTCAATCTTAACATCTTCTTGTGGGTCGTTTAGTTTGCAAGCTGATAATATAAGTAAGAATTGTCCATCCATTTCGTTTAACTTGTTAATGAAAACGGAAGGATATTGCTTGTTCTGTTCTTTGTAGGCCTTAAGAATTTTGATATAAAGCGAACTGTAGTATGTAAATGTAGTACCTAAAAAATTCTTTACTTCCGCTGAGTTATGATTTAGCTTAAGTATCGCATTCATAGAGTTGGTAAACATTTCACGGTGTAATCACCATCAAATAATGTACCCTCTTTACGAGAATTTGAGAATTTCGCTTTTAAGTAATATCTAAAGAAAGTGTCAATCTCATCTTCTTTAAAATCGTTGATTTCTTTGACTTTGCTCTCCCAAAGGTGATTATAGTTATACTTATCTAATTCTAATTTATCGATTTGACCAAGCAGTTTACCTTTCAGAATCTCATAAGGTTTTAATCGAACACCTCTATCATTAATAACCTCAAATACCATGGGAACTTCAGTTTTTTCTACGGAGAGGTTAATAAGTACAAGCCTGTACAAGAAAAAATATACAAAGGTTTTAAAGCGATGTTCATCAGACAATTGCTCGTCAATGTATTTTGAGACTGTTCTATAATTAGCGACAATGTTTACTGATGTAATGGACTTTGATGTATCAATTTCTTTGTGTTCTTTTTTATTCTCAAATAAATCTTTTAGGACATCTAAAGACTTTTCATGATTCATCCAATACGAACGCTTGCTGCCACCACTAAACCCTGTTATTTTACTATTTATCCAATCCGTGAAATCGCTATCACATTCCAGTTCTTTAGCTTTGTTGTATAGTTTGATCAGCAAAATTGTAAGGGTCGTTAAACGTTGTTGACCATCAACTACATATACCTTACCTTCAACAATATTGGTTACATAAGTATTTAGATAGTACCAAGAGTATTTAGCCATTATGATTTCTGTACTTGGCTCTAACGAACTGTATTTCTCATATTCTTGGTTGAACATAAAAAATACGTCATCTAGAAGGCGTAAAACAGGTTCAGAAGTCCATTTGTAATCTCTTTGGTAAAAATCAATGTGATAGGTTGTGTTTGAAAATACCCTATCTATATTCTGTTTATCTGGTGCTATATCCATATCTATTTAAATTTTCTCTGCTTTGATTTTTGCCAATAAAACACTGGCGGGTTCATAGTCGGGTGCAGACTTGCAGGTGGCAATTTCTGCTTCTGAAAGTAAGGTGCCTGCAAAGACTTTTTTAAGAATGCTTTGGCGTAAGGCTTGGGCTTTTTCTAAACTTTCGGTAATACTTTGATTTATCTTATCGCAAACGGATAGGCTAGATTCTATTTCTTGAACGATTTGGTGTTGTTTTTGAGTTTTTGGAAGAGGTAATTCCAAGCTTTCTAGCATATTTTTAATTAGGGCTTGCCTAGTTACTCGGTAATTGGCATTAGATATCCAATGATGAATATCTGGCGATTGCAAAAAATACTTCAAATACTTAGGTACAAATGATTTGTTTTTTGAACGAATAATGATCACATGCTGATTTGTTCTTCCTGTATCAAGCTCTTCTGCTTTTGCTTCAATGACTCCAACGGGTTTTGAGTTTACAAAGAGTATATAATCTGCCGAACCTGATTCAGTCTTTACTTCTCGCAGAGCAACACCAATTCCAGCAAACAAGTTTATTGTACTTTTTGACTGAACGAGCCATCCTGCCTCAGCTAACATTTGGTCAATTTTATCTCTTGCTATTTGCTCTGGGTTTTGATTCATAGATTTATATTGACTTTACTTGATTTTACCTGTTCATTCATGGCGGTTTTTAGTGATTGCCAGGATTTGGGTTTTTGCTAAAGATGTTGTCGATTTTTTGTAGTGTTTCTGGAGTGAGTTGGGTGTTTATCGATGCGATATTTTCTGCTAACTGTTTAATGTTGGTTGCTCCAATAATATTGGATAGGGTGAAGGGGCGGTCGTTGACGTAGGATAGTGAGAGGGTGGTTAATGAGATATTTAATTCGTTTGCAATTTTTTGATAATCTGCAACAGCTTGTTGGCTTTTTTCGCTGGCATAGTATCCCATTAAGTCGGGGAATAATGCAAAACGGGAGTTTTCTGGCATTTTGCTGTTTTGATATTTGCCAGTTAAAATTCCACCTGCGAGAGGGGAGTAGGCTAATAATCCGATGTTTTCATAGAGGGATATTTCGCTAAGGGAGATGTCGTATTCACGGCGTATAATGGAGTACGCATTTTGATTGGTGACGGGTTGGGGGAGATTGTGTTGACGGGCAATTTCTACATATTTCATTACTCCCCAAGGAGTTTCATTGGATAGCCCAATATGGCGGATTTTTCCTGCATCAATTAGTTTGTTAAGGGCAATAAAAAAATTACTTAGCTGTTCTTCTGCGTGTTCCATTAGGTAATCGTTTTCAAAATTGAGTTTTCCCCATAGTTGGACTTGACGTTGTGGCCAGTGCAGTTGATATACATCAATATAATCGGTTTGCAAGCGTTTTAGGGAGTCGTTTACGGCTTGTTCTATATCGGCAATTTCAAATCCTCTGCCGTCTCTAATCCAAGGTACTCTGGAACCAGCCATTTTGCTTGCTAAAATAATATCGTTGCGTTTGTAATTCCCCCGTTTTTTGGTTTGTTGAAACCAGTTGCCAATTATAGTTTCGGTTTTACCATAGGTTTCAGGGGTAGGAGGAACGGCGTATATTTCAGCAGTGTCAAAGAAATTAACGCCTTGCTCTACGGCATAATCCATTTGCTCAAAGGCTTGTTGTTGGGTATTTTGTTGTCCCCAAGTCATGGTGCCGAGACAAATTTTACTCACTTTGGTGGAGGTGTTTGGGAGGGTGGAATATTGCATATTAAGAAATAGATTGAATGTGGGTTTACAGATTATAGGTTGTAGGTTATAGGTAAGAGGCGTTGGTGGTGGAGTCCAATTGTTCAGTGATTACTTGAATGTTTAGGGTACCTCTATTTATTCTGGGGCAGATCAGAGAAGATGAGATTTAGTTCCCAATGAGGCAAAAAAAGTGGGGCATGTTTAATTATTCGGCAACCCTATTTCCACTTTTTGTAACGATATTGGGGGCGAAATATCGCTTTTCTGGCTGATCTATGAATAAATCGAGGTACCCCTCAGATAGCCTATAATATATTGCTTCACACAATCCGTTAATTTAGTCGCCTTATGCTTCTGTTTATGGCGTTGGTGAGCATCTCGTCCGCCTGTTTATATTGATAGTCTCTGTGACCTTTATTACGGCGAATTTCGCGACTAATGGTGGATACTGAGCGATCTAAGGCTTCGGCTATTTTTTTATGGATTCAGCTTTCTTAAGTGAAACTGAAATTGAAACTGAAATATAATGTCTTTCTAAAGTAGTAAGTTGACTGTACATAATTCTACTAAAGTATAAGGAGCAAAACCAGAAATTATAACAAAACTGGTAACCTTTTTCGGAGTAGATACTCTTTGCTCATTGAAACAATAGTGTTGCACTTATTATCTTATTATGTTATCTTATTATGCGAATCCAAATCTGAATAACTAGGTTTGAAGTGTGTTTCTTAAGCTTGTTAACTTTGGATGCTTACATTAATTTGATGGTATAATAATTTTCCATTTGATGCTTTAATGATAGTTTTCGCGATAGCCCCTTAATGAGATTCTTAGCGATGGTTTCAGATAATGTATTAATGTTCAAAGTCCAAACGGTTTTAGGAGAATTTTTTATGAGTAAGGTTTCAAGGTTGCTGGTTATTTCGTTATTGAGTGTGGTGGTGTCATCTTTATCTATGTTGACATTGGCTAAGCCTAAGAATGTAGAATGTTTGGCACCTGCTGGTACGGGTGGCGGATGGGATTTTACTTGTCGGGTGCCAGCAGGTTTAATGATGACTGAATTACAGTTGGTGAGTGGCAATATTAATGTGGTTAATATGGCAGGAGCAGGTGGAGGTAAAGCTTTTGCTCATGTGGTTGCTAAACGTGAAGACGATGAGAATTTAATCGTAGCAGCCAGTATGGCAACAGCAGTCCGTTTAGGGCAGAATGTGTATGCTGGTTTTACCGAAGATAATGTGCGTTGGGTTGGTGCTTTGGGGGTTGATTATGGGGTGATAGCTGTACGTAAAGATTCGCCTTATAGAGATCTTAAACAACTATTGGATGCGGTTAAAATCAATCCATCTAAAATTCCTTTTGTTGGTGGCGGTTCAACAGGTGGATGGGATCATTTAAAGGCTTTGATACTGGCAGATACCTATGGTATTAGCGAGTTGCACAAAATGAACTATATTGCTTTTGATAGTGGCGGTAAGGCAATATTAGAGATTATCAGCGGTAGAGCCGTAGCGTTTACTGGAGATACCTCAGAGGTTTTAGATTACTTAGATGCGGATAAAATTCGAGTGTTGGCAGTCTTATCACCACAACGAGTAGAGCGTCTTGGTAATGCGAAAACAGCAACTGAACAAGGATTAGAAGTGATTGGTGCTAACTGGCGTGGTTTTTATGTGCCAGGTGGCATTTCTGATAAGGCATATAATACATGGGTAGATATTGTTCAAACCGTTGCCGAATCTGACCGTTGGCAAGAATTGCGTGAGAAGAATGGTTTAGCACCATTTCAATCTTTCGGCGATGACTTTGCAGGTTTTGTAAAACAACAGATTAGTGTTGTCAACCGCCTATCTAAAAAATTAGGTTTTATGAAGTAAGGCGATTGCTTATTGTCTTCGGTATACCATAATTTCTTAAAAAAATGCTACAATATAAAGGTACGCATTTTATATAGCTTTATTGTTATATAGTTCCAAACATTTAATTTAAGACCATTACATTAGTGATTCTTGTGCATTGAAATAGATTGGAAGTGTCCTTAAATGCCTTAAAATACCTCTTGGTAAATTTGACTTGGTAGCACCGATAAAGAATTAATAGAGGTGCCTTAGTAAAATTAACTTAGGTAGGATTAATACACGCAAGATGGTGCGACTTTAAGCAGCTTTAGTTGAATAGAGTTTTCACTTAAATTTAAGGACAAGACAATAACGATAGAAATAGGTTGTAGCATCAAATTTAGATCAAACGTTTACATCAAAACGCTTACATCAAAATTTATTATGTGGCATCAATTTCTAACGAAGCATGAAAGCAAAGAGGCTAATGAATGGTCTTAGTTTTGGTTAGACACGTCGTTATTAATACATAGCTATTAATACATAGTTATCGACAAATAGTTTAGACGTATAAGTCTATAACAATTTAGTCTGTAATAATTTCTTAAAATTTATGGAGCAGTTTAATGAAAATATCTCGCAAAGCAATTAAATCTATTTCTTTAGCACTTACCGTTTCAGCACTTACTATATCTGGAGCTTCACTGGCAGCTAAGCCAGCAAAGTTGGCGATTTGTATGGCTTGTCATGGAGCAAATGGTATCGGTACTCAGGATATTTATCCTAATATCGCAGGTCAGAAAAAAGCATATCTTATTTCATCTTTGAAAGCTTATAGAGATGGTGGCGATCGCCAAAATGTACTTATGAAAGGTATGACAGCGAGTTTAACTGATCAGGATATTGAAGAGCTTGCTACGTATTATTCAGGTCTTAAATAATTAGACTCGTTTGCTTAAACTTTAGACTTGTAGTCACTGTAACTTTCAGGCTAAAATTCTAAACAAAATAAAATACACCCTTCGCAATAAACTTGCGATAGCCTTATGTAAGGGTAAATCTAATAAGATTGTGAAGGGTGAGATATTAAATTCGTTTAATATCTCAAGATTAAACAGCTTAATGCTTTCATCTTCTGCTAAGTTGTTTTATAATTATCAAATACTCCTATTCTTTTTACATTCTTACGTTCTGCATTATTTTTTGCATTATTGCATTTTAACTGCACTTCAATTAATTTGGAGAATCAATTTTGAGTTAGTGGAGACTCAATCATCTTAATTAATTCATTTGTAAGAATTTTATTCATACTAACGCATTGAAAGGTTATTCATATTAGCTCATTCTTAGCTATCAAACTTAGCTACCGAACTCATCTACTAAAACCTTCTGCGATCATTTTTAATTTAGTATTATTCCAAGTGGTTTACCTAACTTCTACATTCTCTACATTGACTTCTTTCTTAACTTTACATTCTGCTTAAACACTTAATTACCAACTTTATCGCTGTTTAAGTTTCTAATACATTCTTCTTTAAAATATACCCCCCCTTTTTTATATTTAATACTTGCTGTTTACGGCTAAAGAATAATTACAACCTCACTTTACTTACAGTAAATATTTAATTTAAAAACGAATTTGTTGTAACTACTCAGGTATCCGCACCTTGTTTGTTTTCATGTGCCTAAGTTGGGAATGCATACTGGATTAGACAACAGATGACGGGCTACCAATAACAGATTTTGAGAGAAGATTACAGCAAGGGTTTGCTGATTAATTGACAATTGAAAATGTAATATAGTTGCTCGTTTCCACGCACCTGCTATTAAAGGTGTAAAACAATGAATTACACCAAATTTTGCAGGCAAAACTTTAGGGTACCTCTATTTATTCTGGTATTGTGAAGATTGACGAGGGTTGTGAGCAAGGAGATTTGCAAAATAGCTAAAGGCTTTGCCTTGCTTGCGGGACGAGGTGTTTAATTTTTTTTCACCTCCTACCTACCTCTTGTTGTTAAAGATAATACCTGAGTAGTCAGGGTTAGATTGATTGGTTGTCATGTTGTCATTGACAACGATGTCTTTATTTTTTTATAAATTAAATTATTTATTAAGGAGATTTAAATTATGTCTGAAATTATTCAAGTAACTGATGATAATTTTGAACAAACTATTAATAGTGCCTCGGTACCTTTATTAGTAGATTTTTGGGCAGAATGGTGCGGCCCTTGCAAAATGATAGCACCAATTTTAGAAGAGTTGGCAACTGAATTTGATGGTCAAATTCAAATTGCTAAATTGAATATTGAAGATAATCCGCAGACTCCTGCAAAATTCTCTGTTCGAGGCATTCCAACTTTAATACTGTTTAATAACGGAGAAGCTGTTGATACTAAGGTTGGTGCAGCATCAAAATCTCAACTAAGTAAAT
This sequence comes from Phacellophora camtschatica, assembly GCA_036873815.1. Classification (NCBI taxonomy): domain Eukaryota; kingdom Metazoa; phylum Cnidaria; class Scyphozoa; order Semaeostomeae; family Ulmaridae; genus Phacellophora; species Phacellophora camtschatica. The sequence continues at coordinate 154,387 of JAYJMH010055536.1, read as the reverse complement.
TTATCAATGAAAACATCTAATCCCCCTAACTCTAACGGCGAGTTAGAAAAATCAGTGCTTAACTTAATTGAACTAAAGCGTATGCCGATTGCTGAGATTACAGCATTGGCACAAAGTATGGGTATTGAAAATGTCTCTCGTAGACGTCATCAAGAGCTTATTTATTTTATTCTCAAAACTCAGATTGCTCAAGGCGAACGAGTGCAAGGTGAGGGCGTTTTAGAGGTACTGCCTGATGGCTTTGGCTTTCTTCGATCTCCAGAGTGTTCTTATTTGGCAGGACCTGATGATATTTATTTATCGCCTAATCAAGTACGACGTTTTGGCTTGAAAACAGGTGATACATTAAGTGGTACTCTACGTACACCACGTGATAGCGAACGCTATTTTGCGATGCATAAATTGGAGAGTATCAACTATGAACCGCCAGAAAAAAACCGTCATCGCCCACTTTTTGAAACGCTAACGCCACTACATGCTGATGAGCGTTTACGGATGGAAGTTGGTAATGGTTCAACGGAAGATTTAACCGCTCGAATTATTGATTTAGCGGCGCCCATTGGTAAAGGGCAACGTGGACTTATTGTGGCACCACCGAAGGCGGGTAAAACGGTTTTATTACAACAAATTGCACACTCAATTACCCAAAATCATCCAGAATGTATCTTGATGGTATTATTGGTAGATGAACGTCCTGAAGAGGTTACCGAAATGTGCCGTTCAGTGAAAGGTGATGTTATCTCTTCCACCTTTGATGAACCTGCGAGTCGACATATTCAAGTCGCAGAAATGGTTATTGAAAAAGCTAAAAGTTTGGTGGAGTATAAAAAAGATGTTGTGATTCTAATGGATTCCATCACTCGCTTGGCAAGAGCTTATAATACCGAAACACCGAGTTCTGGCAAGGTTCTAACGGGTGGTGTGGATGCCAAAGCACTGCACCGTCCTAAACGTCTGTTTGGACCTGCACGTAATGTGGAAGAGGGTGGTAGTTTAACTATCATCGCAACGGCTCTGATAGATACTGGTTCAAAAATGGACGAAGTGATTTATGAAGAGTTTAAAGGGACTGGTAATTTGGAAATTCATTTAGATCGACGTATTGCAGAAAAACGTATTTTTCCAGCGATTAATATTAAACGCAGTGGTACTCGTCGTGAGGAGTTAATTTGTTCTCCAGAGGAATTAAAGTGTTTTTGGATTATTCGGCGTTTGTTGGCAAACATGGAAGATGTTGAGGCAACTGAATTTTTAATTGAGCGGATGCGTAACACCAAGACCAATCAAGAATTTTTTGAATCTATGCGTAAGTAATTTTCATAAATAACTTCTGTAAACAACCTCTGTAAATAACTTTAAGTTTAGATGTTTAAATTTCAATGAACAGTGTTCCTTATCTCTCTAACTCAATGTATCGTTACCGCAAGGTGGCGATAATTACCCTCGTTGCCGTTTACTTTCTAATTATTGTGGGTTCTACTGTGAGAGTTTCTGGAGCTGGCATGGGTTGTCCAGATTGGCCAACTTGTTTTGGTCGCTGGATACCACCAACCGAAGTCTCTCAATTGCCAAGCAATTATCAGCAGATTTATGCCGATCGTGGTTATGCAAATGTTACCTTTAACGTTGTTAAGACTTGGACTGAATATGTGAACCGCTTGATTGGTGTCGTAATTGGATTGCTTATTTTTGCAACGGCATGGTTATCATTTTCTTTACGAAAATATCAACCCTCAATTACTTATGCCTCAGTTGGTGCCTTTTTAGGAGTTGCTTTTGAAGGTTGGTTAGGTTCACAGGTTGTCGCAAGCAATCTTCAGCCCGGTATAATTACATTACATATGTTTGGTGCTTTAATGGTTGTTGCCATGCTTATCTATGCCTTGCATCGCCTGCAAACACTATCTGCACCCTATTACTCAGAGCTATTAACCACTAACCATAAACTCATTGAATTTTCGATTTGGAGTTTAGGTATCCTCTTAGCGGTGCAAATACTCATGGGTACTCAAGTCCGTGAAATGATTGATTTTTCAAGCAAATTAACTACTGAACGGAGTGTTTGGGTTGAATGGTTACCTTGGTTTTTCTATGTTCATCGCAGTTTTTCAGCATTTTTTTTAGCGTTGCATTTGTGGTTTTTCTGGTACCTTTATAAAAATCTAAGTCTATCTCACTACTTAACGAAAATTCAATTTTATTTACTCCTAAATATTCTTATTTCCGTTATCAGTGGTTCGGTTTTAAATCATCTTGGGTTTCCAATGTTTGCTCAACCATTGCATTTAATTAGTGCATCCACGCTATTCGGTCTGCATTGGCTGTTGTTACTGCGTTTTTATCATTGGAAAAAATTAGTTAGAGAAAGTTAGTGGTTAGTTAGCTAATATATCAATTCAGAGGCACGATTTCTATATCTCAAAATTGAATTTCAATTAAACGTAAAGTCTAATAAAAACATATTAGTGGTTTGTTATAATTATATTCCTGCGTTTAATTTATTCTCTTATCCAAAATATTACTTATGAACAAATCACAAAAATTCTCACTTCACTTTTTTTCACCTCGCTTTATTTTCTTGGTCTTTATATCATTGTTCACCTTTTCCGCATTTGCGAATACTTCGGCTCTCGTTGATGAACAATGGTTAGAAGAACAGTTATCTAATCCTCAAGTTGTTATTTTAGATATTCGTTCCACTCAAAACTATCAAAAAGGTCATATACCTGGTTCAATTAATGCACCTTATGGTGTTTTTGGCTGGAGAGAAACAGTTAATAGCGTTATTGGTATGATGCCAGCGGTTGAAAAAATCAATCAACGTATCGGCACATTAGATATTAAACCTGAGAATCATGTTGTGGTGGTTGCAGACGGTTTAAATTCAAGTGATATGGGTGCAGGGATTCGTGTTTACTGGACATTTAAAGTCTTAGGACACAATCAAGTATCGTTATTAGATGGTGGCTTTAACGCTTGGAAATTATTTGAAAATGATATTGCTTCGGGTGCTTATAGTGCTAATGCTAATGCGACACCTTACCCTGGAAAATTACAACCGCAACTCTTAGCAACATCACAACAAATTGCTGATGGCTTGGATGATTTAAGTTTAATAGATGCACGTCCTGATAATCAATATGAAGGTTACGCAAAACATCCAAAAGCGAAATTTGGCGGTACCATCAAAGGAGCAGAAAGATTACCACAACATGAATTGTTTACTAAAAATATTCGCTTTAAATCACCTGCTGAATTACAAAAAGTTGCTCAAAAATATCATCTGGACTTAACTTCCAATAAACCAAAGGTTGCATTTTGTAACACTGGACATTGGGCAGCTACTTCATGGTTTGCTTTATCTGAAATTCTACAACTACCTAATGTTAAACTTTACGATGGTTCTTGGGCTGAATGGTCCAGTGCGGAAAACCTACCTGTAATCAATGTTAAAAATAAATTACAAGTATTTTGGTATAACTTAACCAACTAATCTTAAAAACTTAAAAAAATGCAAAACTTGGTTACCAACTTTCGTTTCTACATTATTTCTGGGCTACTTCTTGTAGCCCTATTTTTTGTTTCCGAAGCAGCAAGCGTACGTAATGCCATCCTATTTTTACTCGGCTACTTATTAGCCTTGACGTTTATCAAAGGAAAAATTGGCTTTACTTTCGCATGGAGACAATTCATTCTCAAACGAGAAGCCACATCAATGATAAATCAAATTATCATGTTGTTGATGGCGAGTTTGTTAGTGTTGCCAATGTTAGTCAACGTAGAGAATACGCAAGGCAACATTGCACCTGTTGGACTCAGTTTATTCGTTGGAGCATGGCTATTCGGCGTTGGCATGCAATTAGGCGATGGTTGTGGTTCAGGCACCCTTCTTGGAGCAGGCTCAGGTTCAATTCATAGCCTGATTTGTCTCATATTCTTTATTGTTGGCTCAGTTCTTGGCAGTGCTCACCTACACTGGTGGTTACAGTTTAACATATTGGATCCATCCTCTCTGATTACCCAATTTGCTCTACCCACTGCCTTAATACTACAAATCACCTTAGTTGGAATATTTTTAGGGTTATGTTACTTTATTGCCAAACATTATAAAATCACCCTTGAGAAACCTAACAAACGCCAATTATTAACCAGCCTCATCGTGGCGTTACTAGTGGCACTTGCCCTATTTGTTTCGGGTAGAATGTGGGGCATCACCTTTGGTTACACCTTATGGGGTGCAAAAATCGCCACCACGATTGGCATCTCATTAGAAAATGTACCCTTTTGGAACTGGTCTTTCCCCAAACAAGCCCTAACCAACAACATATTCACCGATATTACCTCAGTCATGAATCTTGGTATGTTATTAGCGGCAATTAGTCTTGTTTTACTCAAACCAATCAACCCTCCCACCACTATCAGCAAACGTCAACTTATAGCAGCGATTATTGGGGGTTTATTAATGGGTTATGGTGCAAGACTTGCTTTTGGTTGCAATATAGGTGCTTATTTTAGTGGTATCGCCAGTGGCTCTATGCATGGCTGGTTATGGCTAATATTCGCCTTTACAGGAACCTACTTAGGCATTAAACTAAGACCCTACTTTCAACTAACATAGCCACCAATAGTCAGCTCTATCAGACTAAACAACCAACCGCTAAAACAGCCTTTCAAATAACTACTCAAATAGCCATCACACAGCCACGAAATAACCACCAACAGTCACCACACAGCCACGAAATAGCTACAAAACCAACCATTCAAACCATGTCCAGACCCATCCTCGTCCTACTCCTATTGCTTAGTGTGGCTTTACTCAGCTATCTTGACACCCAAAATAGCCCCCCAGCCGATCACTACGCCTTAGAAATCTTACGCAATAACCCCGCCAGCGGAGCCTGCGCGCCCTGCGGTGCACCTTGTCAAGACTAGTAAAAATAGTAGATTGGCTGTTTAGCTTAGTTTCACCAAATAATTTTTCTTATTTAGCTGACCTACGCTATAGAATCTAAAAGTCCCTCAAACGACTTAAAATCTCTTTTTGGTAGGCTCTCTAAAACTCTTTTCAACATGAGTCAAACCATCACAAGCAATTATTCTTTTTGCAATATTGCTTTGTGCCGACCTTTTTTTTTTGGTACAATCAAGCCAGTAAATTTATATTTATGTCACGAACTTTAACCATCTTCTTGATACTACCCTATACTACCTATTTTGCTTATGCCCTCAACTGATTCAATGACTGATAAAAATTCAATTACTATGGAGGAATTTTTATTTCCTTTTGAGCCTACTAATACAGAAAAAACGGAGAAATCTCAACCGAATAGTAATAAAAGCCCTAATTGGGTGCTTAATAATTTCTTTAGTGATATTGACATTGATGATGTCAATAAACAAGACATTCAAAAGGCAAAATATGCTATCGGTGGATTAAAACATGTCACTAGCATTTTGGCACATGGTGTTGATTTGCCTGCAGGCATACTTAATATTGCCCAGTTGAAAAATATGGAGAGTATTTATGACACCATGAGTCAGAGTGAGTCAATTCGTCAAATTTTTCCTTCAATCTCCAATGAGACGGAAAAGCAGCAACCAAACTCAGGATGGCTGAAAAAATTATCTGATTCTGTGATGAATTATATTACTCCAATCAGTCAAGCGGTTGGTGAGAAAATAGTCAAATTATCTCAAGAAGAAACAATGATTGGCAAAATTGAAGAAGAGGTATCAAAATTATCTAAAGAACTGGATAAGAATATTGAGTTAAGTCCAAAAACCTTTACTTGCGATATCCAACCTACTCTCCTCAAGTGCTTTATTCAGCTATATGCATACATTGAGCGTGAGATTTGGCAGACTCCCACCGCGTCTGCAAGACCATTTTATCACTTGTTTCGTCAATCAAAAATTTGGCGTCTGTTAACTTTGTTATGGTTTTATAATCAGACGGATAACATTAAAAAATCTGCAGATAGCAATGCGAAACTCGTAGAAAGAACTTCATTAACAAATATAATGAATCATAAAGAATTAATTAAGATTAATTACTTAGGGATGCCTGAAGTATTTATTATCCCAATTACTTTAAAGGATAATACGGTACTCGTTATTGGTCCTTGTTTAAAAACAGAAGAACAACAAAAATTCAATCATCTACATGATTTTTATATAGCACATGGTTATAAGATGCATCTGCACTATAAGCTCACTTTAGAATATTGTGAAGAATGGCTTAAAGAGTTTTTTAAACAAGGAGAACTTTCTGTCAGCGAACAAATGATTGGCAATTTGTGTACTCCTGATAACAATGAAATTTTTGAATCGTTAATATTTAGGATTCCCTATCAGTATAAAGAGGTAGCTATTCGGACAAATGAATTAACTAAAGCATTTAAGCTATTATTACAAACAAAGATTCAGCCAGATTCAGTCAGTTATGATTTGCGAGAACGAATAGCACTATATTCATTATGGAGTGTTCGTTACTTCAAGAGTATATGTAATGCCAGTTGGAAGCAATTAAAAGAAACTTATCTTGCTGAGAATTATATTTCGGATATTACTAAAAGCAAACCGAATTGTTGTTTATGGATTAAATTTAATACGGGCAAAAAGAATACGCCAATTTTAATTACGTTACAAAAGACAGAAGGCACCCCAAACAGCGATTTAGGATTAGATAAGTTAATTAATGATATTAATTGTAATAGAGATACAATTATTGAATTTCCGAATGTTTTTCTAAATCATCTAAAATCACGTATGGCTCTTTCTACGAGCATTCAAATTCGTGCATTAGGGAATGCTATTAATAGTTTTTTCGGACACAAAGAAGACGATCATAATCATATATTTCAGCGGGTTGGTGCCTATATTAGTGAGCAAATTTTAAACTTAACCCATGGTGAATTCTGTTCGTTTTATTTATTGAAATTTAATACCCCTAAAGAAGAATTTGCTCATCCCAACTTAGACTATGTTCAAGAGGATGGATTCTATACTTATTATCAAGGCATTCATGTTAAGAAAGAGGCTTACTTAGAAGCTCTAAATCAAGGACGTGAACAACCAATGCCTGAATTAGGAACTGATGGTAAGCCACTATTACAATCATCGGTATTTCGCTGTATCCAACTAAAGCAAAGTTTATTAATTAATCAAACTGATGAAACTAACGCTTTATTAGATTATTACCCTAAAAATTTAACCCCTCAATCAATACTGGCAGTGCCAATGTTGTTTAATGGACGGGTGTTGGGGATGATTCAAGTGCGTAGTATGTTTCCAGAGTATTTTAGTGAATTTGATTTAATGACGCTTACTCGCGTGAGTCAACTTATTTCTCCCTATTTTTATCAATACCAACTAATCAGTTCGTTAAAAGCAATTACTGAAGAAATAGGCAATCAAAAAAAAGCAGGAAAGGAAGAAACCAACCTCAATAAAATCACCAGTTATTTAAATACTATTTTTCTAACATCAAACTGTCATATTTGGCTAAAATCAAAAGGACAGTCGGACTCTTTTGAATTGAAAGGGTATAGTAATGAGATTGGTCTGAAGCGTATTGATTCAAAGGTTGATCAGCATGAGTTTAATATAGATACAGCAAATCTTCGCCAGCCTTACCAACCTTCCTTGCCTTTTGTTCAGACTTTATCGCTTCCACAGCAATGGTGTTTACAGAATAGAGAAATTATCTTATCGAATAAAGTCTTACAACATTTTGTAATTGGTACATCAACAAAAAAAGTTGCAAAAATTAGCAATATCTCTAAAAATTCAGAATACTCCGAATACAAACTAGGACGAGACTACTTGAATAATAACGACCGTATAGTGCGTTCTGATTTAGCAGAAAAGTACCCAGAGCAATTAGCATTAGCGATTACTCAAAAAATGGATTGGCGTGATTTTAACGGTATGCAACGTGAGTCTGATTTGAATCATCGAATTATTGGTTTCTTAGTATTATTTCATCAATACAAACATTCTTGGAACAGTGAGTGGGGCAATATTCTTAACTTAGTTAATGAAACAATTTCTATTGCTTTGGATCATTTGGAGCTGATTGAAACCCCTAAAATTATTGCATCAACAATTGCTAGTCATGAGATTTCACAGAGGACAAGTTATCTACAAGGGGCATTTATAAAACATCTAAAACGAAATCATTTTTTTAATGACCAAATACAAAAATTATGTGCTTGCCAACCTTTGATGGAAGAAATAAAACAAGTTAGAGAAGGAGATAAGGGCAAAACAGCTTTTATTACTCAACTCTATAATAGGTTACAACCTCAGGAGCAAGGTATTGTTTTTGATTTTTTAGAATCGTTCATATCTAATCGTATTCTTTTTCGAGAGTCGCCCAATGCCATGTTAAAGGCAATAGAGGACTTGGATAGTAAGCAAAAACAGCTTAATGCAATCATTGAAGGTAAGCAACATGATGTGATTCAAATAGACCGAATAAAAATTGCTGAAATTTATTTAGATGATTTAGCTAAAATGGTTTATCAAGGGTATAAGGCTAAGTTTATTATTCAGGAGAAGTATCTAACAATTGATGACGGGCAATGTATAGACCCTGTTTATATGATTGAAGCCGATATGATTGCTATCTTAGAAAATTTATTTGATAATGCTCGTAAATATAGCTTGCAGTATTATCCCATTAAGCTTGAGATTCGGACCACGCATCTACAAAAGAAACTCATTTTTTCCAATGTTGGTAAATGTTCGCTAAAGGTTCTCAATTCAGGTGACATACTAATTGAACCTGGTTATACGACAAATAATGATGGAGGTAGTAAAGGATATGGACTTTATATTATTGATAACCTCTGTAAGAGGCACGGATTTAAATTTGATTATACCGTTAAACAGTTATTTGATGCTTCCTCCTATTTAAAAAAAACACTAAAGGCTGGAGAAATTTTAGCTAAATATCAGTTTAATATTACTTTTTAATGACCAATGGAGACCACAATTATCATGAGCAATCAAGTGAAAAAAATTATTTGGATTGAAGACTTACCTGATTTTAATCCAGAGATTCAAGAATTCTTAGATAGTGAAGTTAATAAAGGTAAGATAGAGGTTGTTCAGGTTGAAAACCTTAGAAAGCTAAAACAACACTTAGATAAAAATCCAAAAGTTGATGGTTTTATAGTGGATATCATGCTTGTGGGAGTGCATAGCTTGACTAACTTAGACCCAGCTTTGGGTAAAATAAAAACCGATTATGGTTATAAAGCTGGTGAACAATTATATAGATATTATTTGAGAGACCAGGAAAAATTATTAGGAAAAAATAACCTAAGTAACTATCCTTACTTAGATACTCCAGTATTAATAATTTCCTCACAAGATCAAGAGAAATTAGATACTCTTGAAAATGATTTTCAGAGTAGTAAACTGGATAAAAATCTAACTTTAGTAAGTAAACAACCTGATTTTGAGCAAGCAAGGATGATATTGCGTAATTGGCTCAAAAATCTTATAGCATAAAAATCAGAAGAATTTATATATGAGTACAAACAAAATAAAAAAGAATGCTAGAAATGTTAACTTTGTAAGTATAGGTATGAATATACTTATTTTTTTATCTTTATTGCTTGTTATAGCTGTTTTGGGGCTTGTGACATATAAGAGCTTTTTTCCACCCCATATCACGATATCAGTTAACTCTCTTATTCCCAAACATTTCTCTTCAACCGAAACAAAAATGATTGGGCAGTTAAGTGAATGTACCAGTGTGGTGAGCGGAACTGCAAATGTTTCCTCAGTAACAACTCACACTAATAATCCTAATCAAATAACTTCCGCTAGAAATAGTTTGTCTAATCAATGTAATTCATCATCATTATCTAACTTACTTGCTCAACAGTTAGCAATGGAGTTATCAAAAAAGAATGCTTCAATTTCTTCAAAAATAAATGCTACCCCTTCCTATTTGGAGTCAAGTCTCTCTATGGTAACGGGTATCTCTGCAGCTGTTTTTGCATTAATTGCTATTATTATCACCATTCTAACAGCAAAAGGATTTGAAATATATCAAAAACTTAAAGAGATAAATAATAAATTCTCAGAAGATCGAAAAGCAGGATTTGAGTTGACAAAAATGCATCTTGCACTTTCTACTAGCCAATTAAAACTCACAGACATTTTTTTTTCAAAGGTATTCCAGACATCTGCCCGAAAAGATATATTTAAAGATCTTGAAGTCTTCAAAGTAGGCTCAGCTAAGCAGATTAGCGATCTTGCCAACAGCTACTGCCAGACTGTTGTTCTAAGTTATAAAGCAGTGGAACTGTCTATTAACTACATTGATCAAGTTATTGTGTATAAAAAATTAGAAAGTGGTTTTTTGAAAGAATTCCAAGAAAAGTATGAATACAAAAAACTTAAAAAAACTATTACTGAACTGAACAAGTTAAGAGAAAGTTTGCAAAAACTTTCTATATCTTCAGAAGACCAAAATTTGGAAATGGGATTTTAGCACAAGTGATTTTTTAGGAGATTTGTTAAAAATAACAGTTTTTATTGTAATCCCCAACCCCCGTTTTTTGTTGAGAGTAAAGTAGCAGATGTACGAATACAATAGAACCTAAGTTGTTATTACTTTCTTTACGCCTTTATACTTAGGATATGTCTATGAACTCAATGACTCTGTTTATGAATAACACTTCTCCGTATGCGAGGATTGTTAGGGTTGTACTTGATCAATTTCAGTTACAAGAAAATCAGGATTATAAGGCTCAAATGGTTATGCCTCATGCACGACCTAGTGAGTTGCTTGCGGTGAATCCACTTTCAAAAATTCCAGTACTAATCACCGAAAACGACGAGACACTGATTGATAGTATAGCAATTTGTCAGTATTTGTTGACAAGATTTGGTAAAACATTACCGCAGGTAGCGGAGCAACTTATTGGTTCATGCAGTAATGAAGAAGCTTTCAATAAATGTTATATTGCCCATGGTCTAATTGACTATACGGTAAATTTGGTGTTGGAAAGCAGACGTCCAGAAGACAAACAATTTGCAGATTGGAAGGCGTTAATGAATAGTGAGATTGAACGCATACTATCATATATTGAAAATAATTTATTAACGGATTCTACCGTGTTGGATTTGTTTTCTATTATTTTGATTAGTGCTTTAGATTTTATTGATTTTCGTCTTAATAATCACTGGCAATCTAATCATCCCAAACTTGCTATTTGGCAACGCAATATTTCAACCATGCCAGTTTTACAAAAAACCTATCCAAAAGAATAGTTGTTTTGCGGCTACTAGGTACTCGCATCCACTTCACTCTCACGCAAACACAGGCAAAAAAATGAAGAAAAAAAGCAAAAACTTGCGATAAATGAAGGAATGCATACCTCACTTGCAAGGTTCGGTTAAACCCAACTGATACAGGTGTCGGTGGAATTAAAAGTAACCCGTTGAAATTTTTGCACGTTGTCTAATCCAGTATGCATTCTTACGCGGAGTGTGGGAACGAGTCGGGTACTTGAGTAGTTACCAACCAACAACATCTATCCAACAATACTGCCAATTTACAAAAAAGCTGACTCTCATTCCCCCAAATATATTTTCTATAGATAAATCTCTTGAATAATCCTCGCACAACTGTAAAAAATCATCATCTGGGCTTGTCCAACAAACGGTTAAGATTGTGGTCAAGAAATCATCGGGCTTGCTAATTCATCACACGGCAAAAGATTCCGTGCGATTTATAGTTCACCGATTACACAATCTAACCTTACTCGTTATATTTCTTTTCAGCTTGGCATATTATTTTGTGCAAGGCGATATTCGTATGATTGTTCTTTTTTGCATCTATTTATAATAATGGTATCTTCAATTGGATCGCCCATAGTCCAATACACCATATTACTTTCATCAAAGTAGGGAATATCCTTGGCATAAAATTTACCCACATAACCATGCTTTCTTGTGTGTTCAGCTAACTCTACAAACAAACTTTCATCAACTCTTTTTCTAACAATATATTCATGAGGCCAAGTTGTGGCATAAGTTTTAGCAAAAGTCCAATTTACGTCATTAATGAATTTTGCTAAATGGTCAGGTAATTTTTTCATTGAGAAGCTTTAAAACATTTTGTATTTGAATGACAATTTCACTGATGACCTGCTTTTTATCCACACCTGAAGGTAATACTAATGCAAATTTTGTTTTATAGTAGTCTGTCTGATCATTTTCTGTTTTTTTAGGCTCAATTGACTTTAAAGTGTTATTGATTTTTATGGACTCTTTAAAATCATAGTCTGCGACAACCAGCCAAAAAGGTGTTTTATTCGTTCCCCTGTGCCATCGCTTACAATCGAATCCTAAGAAACAACCAAAATGATAGGCACGAAAATAAAATCCGTAACCATATTTTGTATTTACTCTTTTAAGCCTATTAAAATCTGCACACTCCCATTGTCTCAACACTTCGTTACATTCATCTATTATGTCCGCAAAATGTACCAACCGTTTGCCATTCATGGGGTCTAAGTCCGAATTACTTAAGGCTGGCATGCCTTCTGTGTCCATTTTTTGACATAATTCTCTAACTTGAAGTAAATCAGATGCTAATAGATGATTATAATTTTTGTTATTTTCTATCTCAATTTGTTGTAGAAAGCTACCCCAAGAACAAATTACAATTTTTTCTTCAAATACAATTTCAGAATTATGCTCTACTCGCTTTTTAACTTCTATTTGTAAAGACTCAGTCCTTGCGTGTGGAGCCAGAAAAATAATTTTTCCACTTTCTGCTAATTCTTTTAGGTAGTTTTGAGGTTGGTTGTCCGTTAAATTAGCCCAAAATTTTCCTTCAATTATGACTTGCTTATCTCCTTCTTCATTAAGCCCTGTTACATCTGGTCTACCGTTAGATTGAGTTGATAACTCAGTTACAAAATGGTGAGGAATATCGTCTAAGAATGAAATAGCTTGTAGAGCTTTTCTTGCAGAATCGTACTGATTCAGTAGATATGCGATGCTACTATTGGCAACATTTTCATACTCTGATATGAAGTTGCTGGCTATGTGGGATAAGAGTGAATTTTGCATTTTAGAATATAACGGGCGAGGAGCTGATCAAAATCTGCTTAAAGTTTGAGTTAACCCACCTTTACCGTACACTTTTTGTGCGGTAAAGGTCTGTGTTGAACGATTTGTTCGGTAATCGTATTTGGGGCAATATACTCAATTTTATCATCTGACCAAATCAGGATTTTTTGATTATTTCTTTTGGCTTCCTCAGCTACATTCAATGAAGCTCTTTTTAACGCCTTCATTCCAAGGATTGCATAGATACCTAGTAACCTTTGAATATCGCTTTAATCGTAGGTATGATATAGGTTCAACGGTCAACAAGCTCGCTTATGTCGCTCTAAGAACTCCTCCCATGCCTTATCGACTATTGAAGATAACTGAAATTGGTGGGTAATTAGGAAAGCTAATGTTTCTTGTTTCACTTTGGGGTATTTTATCATAAAAGTGCAGAGGTTTTGAGGATTAAAGGGTAAATGCTTCGCATTTATTGTAACCTGAAATTCACTTTATACTCACTTTATTTAACGATTCCTAATTACCTATAAGTTTCAGCTACAAGTATTTAAGCTTTTGTAATACCTTATTTTTCAACTTGATAGAAATGAAACGGTCAAGTTGAAAAATGAGAGTGCGATATAGTGCGAAGCCTTGTTTTACTACTCCTGAATGAAATCTCCTACGAACTTTTTTGAATAAGGCTGTTACTTGTGGGTAATTAGGTAACGATTTGAGTTGATTAATGTTTTTAGGAGGTTCTAAATAGGCGGATTTATAGGCATTCCCATGCAGGATCATGTACAAGTATGAGAACGAGTCGTTTATCACGAAATTTTGCTTTTTTTGTTCACGTTTTTGCCTGTGTTTATGTTAGAGTGAGGTGGATGCGAGTACCTAAGTAGTTACATTTAGTTACATTTCAAGAAATTGAATTGACAGATATACCTGCCAATATAATAATGAATTAGGACAAAAGCAACAATTTAGAAATATAATTATAAACTACATTTTATCTGTATAAATCCGTATAAAGTAGACGTACTGTTTGTAGGGGCAGGTTCCCGTGCCTGCCGAGCAAATGGTCAAAAAATGGGCAACCACAGGGGATTTGCCCCTACGGTATAACAATACGGATGGGATTGTTTTATAAAATCGCCAATCAAAAAAACATATCAAAGGTAGTACTTGTATAAATCTTGGCGGTTTTGGTTGGTGATTTTGGCGGTGATTTTAGCGGCAGTTTTGAGTGGTAGGTGTGCTAATAATTCTTGCATACATTGATGGCTGAGAGGGGAGGGTTGGAAATTTCTTTGGAAGTTTTTTTGGCTACTTTCTGGAATGAGGTGAAGTTCTGGAGTGATGGATTGGGTGGATTGAGGATTTTGGTTATTCTGGCTATTTTGACTACTCTGATTGTCTGATGGGGTGTTGAGGCTTAGTGCATTTATATCATTTTCTATGGGAGTGTCTTGCAACTCTTGTTGGGTATCGCCTTGCATCAGGAGGACAAATTCGCCTTTGTGATGGCGAGGGTCACTTGCTAACCAGTGTAATAGGTTGTCGGCATTACCACGAATTACGGTTTCGTTAATTTTGGTTAATTCTTTGACGAGTACTAATTGCCGTTGCTCGCCAATGGTTTGTTTGATGTCGGTAATTTCTTTGACGATTCGGTGTTGGGAGGCGTAGAAGATGATGGTTTCGGTGGCTCTTTTGTAGCTTTTTAGGAAACGTTGGCGATCGCCTGCTTTGGTGGGGATGAAGCCCGCAAAGAGTGCAGGATAGGGTGGTAAGCCACTAACTACCAAAGCACTAACAAAGGCACAACAGCCAGGAATGGCAATGGTTTGTATGCCGTTGTCAATACAGGTTTTAACGAGTTGGTAGCCTGGGTCTTGAATTAAAGGGGTGCCTGCATCGGAGATAAGCATCACATTTTTGCCTTGATTTAGATGATTTAGAATACTCCGAGTTTGTGTCTGCTCATTGTGTTTGTTTAGGCTAAGTAGTGTTTTATTTACAATCAGTAGCCGATTAAGAAGCTTCTTAGAATGGTTGATGTTCTCGCAAAGGATGATGTCAATCGCTTGAGCGGTATCAATAAACCGTTGGGTAACGTCTGATAGATTGCCAATAGGGGTGGCAGCAATATATAATTTACCTGTTTCAGGGTTTGAGTTAAGTTTTGAGTTAAGCTTGGGGGTGTTTTTTTGACTCTGCTTAGGGTTAAACATAGTGTGTTTGTAATTAAATGTATTTATGATTGATAGAATAAGTTATTTTAGTTTCCGTTTTCTTTTTGCTACGTTGCTAATAGTTTTCGTATTAAACGGTTGTACTTTTGTACCTCCTAAGAGTGAGGTGGCTAAAAAGGACAAAGTAGAGATAGCGACAACAACGAGTACGACTTCAGCGATTGTTGAGACCAACCTTACTGATGATGATGAAGTGGGTGATCATTTGGTTACGGAAGTGCTGGTTGAGGAGAGTACTCAGCCGATTTCAGTGGTGAGTAGTTCAGGATTAATTAGTGCAGGAGATTTTGATATTCCTAATCATCTACTGTCATTAACGGATTTTTTGCCATCAGAGCAGTATGATGTTTTTAGTCATGATACTTGGCTTACGGATGCTACAGGAGTTTTTGCTCAATTATCTGCAAAACTGTCTGCTGAACGGTCAGCAAAAGTATCAACGAATACATTAAATCAATCTACTACGGGTATTCAAGTGGCTGTATTATTGCCTCTAAGCGGTAAGCGTTATTCAAGGGTGGGGCGACAAATTCAACAGGGTATTATGATGCAATATTATGCAAGTAAGAAACCTTTTGCGAAGATTCGCTTTTTTGATACTGAGAAAGCAAATATTCAACAACTGTATGCAGAAGCACAGCAAGCAGGTTATCATGTGGTTATTGGTCCTTTAACCTCAAACAATGTTAATACACTACAATATTCTTCACAAACGGTTAATTTAGTACTCAATCAATCTAAACGAGCCCAGAATTCTTCTGCTAATTTACCGACCACTTACTTCCTGAATTTTACTGAGGAGAATGAGGTGCAGCAAATTAGCGATGAGGCGGAGTATTTTGACGTTAACAATATTGTACTGTTTGTTGAAGATAATCCCAAAGGAAAAAGATTTGCCGATCAGTTTGTGATTAAGTGGCGAGCGAGAGAAAACAATGGAAGGAAAAATAAGGTGGCGAATATTTTGTATGCCTCTAAGCAGTATAACAAAGGAATTAAAATGTTGGAGAAATACTTACGCCAGACTTCACCATTAATCACCTTTGCTCAAAATGCCAAAGGTAATACGATTATCAAAAGCACTCAAGAAAAGGATGATTTTCCTTTTATTCGACAAGATGTTGATGCACTTGTTACTTCCTTACCGTTGACTCATTTACAACTAATTCCTCCATTATTAAGACTGATTGGCGGTGTTCCTCCTAAAATTATCTCAACATCAAAAATCACCAAGAAAAATTTCCGTATTAAAAATAATCAAGATACCGATCAAATTTATTTCTTAGACAGTCCTTGGCGTTATCAAACACCCCCTAAAACTTTTTTCACGGCTTTAGGGGAAGATGTGTTTAGGTTAGCTTCTTTTATGTTAGGTAGTTCGCGTTTTATATATCATGGTTTAACAGGAAAATACTACTTTGTTAAATATCATTCAATGCGACAACGGCTTAACTGGTATTATTACAACAAAGAGGGAATTGATTTAATTTCTACGCCGTAGTTATTTTATAGCCATTATCTATCTCTACTGCTTGTTCCATGTATTTAAGTTATTTAGTTGTTTAATCTCATACAGCGATGCGATTCCTAAAAATCAATAATATCTTTGAGAGTCAAGCGTTAAAGTACTTGAAAAAGCAAGGTTTGAAGTTAATAGCACAAAATTATTATTGTAAATTAGGTGAAATTGATTTATTGATGTTGGATAAGGGTACTTTGGTTATTGTGGAAGTGCGTTATCGAAAAAATGCTAACTTTGGTACGGCGGAAGCCACAGTGGATAGCGTTAAACAGAAGAAGATTATGCGAACTTTGCAGTTTTTTTTAATCGAAAACAGGCAATGGAAGAATCATCCGATTCGTTTTGATGTATTTGCTATAACAGGTGATGAAACCAATTGGATTAAGCAGGCATTTTAGATGTCTTGATATTCATTTGTATAGAGATGTTTTGCCAAAACGTCTGATGTAAAGGAAAGAAACGATATACTCAATAGGGGTAGGGGTACATTCCTTTATAAGAAATGTAGAAATGAGTTAAATGCTTGAATAGTCATTTTAACAGTCATGCGAGTAGTCTGTACTTTTAGAAAGTTAGAAAGGTTAATTTTTAGGTAATTTTAATGGATTTAGATTGGTTTCAATTAGGACTGCTTGCGATGGCAGGTGTTGTGAGTGGTTGGTTAAACGTGATGGCTGGTGGCGGTTCGTTGTTGACTGTTCCTATCATGCTGTTTATGGGAATGCCTGCCCCTGTTGCCAATGGCACCAATAGGATTGGCATTATTTTTCAAAACTTAGCAGCGGTTTATGGTTTTTTCCGTAAAGGGTTTTCCGATTTTAAATTAAGTTTGAGTTTGGCAGCTTGTGCCTCAATTGGGGCAATTGGTGGGGCAATGCTGGGTACTAAGATTGATGGGGTTTATTTTAATTATTTTTTGGCCTCAATTATGGTTGGTATCATGATAATAACAACTTTGGGCGGTGAGAAAAAAGTTAATAATCCTTCAGGGAAAAGTAAAAATTTGTGGTGGGGGCATATTTTAATGGTGGGTGCAGGTGCTTGGGGTGGATTGATTCAAGTTGGTGTGGGCTTTATCTTAATGCCGATTCTTAATCGGGTGATGGGTTTAGACTTGGTACGTACCAATATGCATAAGGTGTTTATTGCTTTAAGCTACTCCTTATTTGCACTGGCTATCTTTGCCTCCAGTGTTGGTATTTATTGGGTTGCTGGGCTTGTGTTAGCGGTTGGCACGATGATTGGTGGTTACTTAGGTGCTCATACAACGGTTACTAAGGGCGAAAAATGGATTAAGATGGTTTTAAATATCACCATTATTGCATTTGTTATTAAACTATTGATTTTTAGTTAGAGCTTCCTCAAAAAATCTATAGTATTCTATTTAGGGTACCTCTATTTATTTAAACTTCATTCAATTATGTCAGCTAAAAAACCCGCCTTATTTATGCTTATTTCAACCGATCATGGCATGATGATTGTAAATCGTAATGATTACAATATGTATGAGGATGGGCGAGGATATGGAGTGGGGTATCAACTAATGACTCAATCTTGCTATGACCCAGACGATAAGAAAATTTTTCAGGAGTTATTGCAATTACGTCGCCACTATTATGGCGATGGTGTAATTGCTATTGATTGTGGAGCAAATATTGGGGTTCATACCGTTGATTGGGCTGATTTAATGACGGGTTGGGGGCATGTTTATTCATTTGAAGCACAAGAGAAAATCTATTATGCTTTAGCAGGTAATATTATCTTGAATAATTGTTTGAATGTAACAGCCAGACATTTTGCAGTGGGAGCTAATGAAGATAGACTGGCTATTCCTGAACCTGACTATACCGTTGCTAGTTCTTTTGGGAGTTTTGAGTTACGCAAGAAAGAGCAGAATGAATTTATTGGTCAGCCAATTGATTATGACGCACCGACTCAGGTTGTGTCGCAAATTAGTTTGGATTCCCTTTCCTTAAATCGTGTGGACGTATTGAAAATTGATGTTGAAGGTATGGAAACAGATGTATTGCAAGGTGCCAAAACACTGATTCAACAATGCCATCCCATTCTATTTATTGAAACAATCAAATCAAACGTACAACAAATTCAAGAGTATTTAGTAGCAATGGATTACACTACAATTAAAATAGGAATTAATGTATTGGCTTTACATCGTGATGACGCTTGCAGTAAGCATATTCAAGTTAAACAAGAGGACGCTTAAAAATGTTTGAAGTTAGGGTAACTATTCAAGTATCTTTTCATTCTATATTTCTACCATTTCAAGTCCGTTTTTGGGCTTTTTTTTGTGCCTGAATATCTTGAGGGTCATATTTTTTAAAAAAAATATCTAAATATCAATAATTTATCTGGACTTTTTGAACCAATTTGTAGAAAATTATTTAGTACAAAAATTTATTTTTATATGATATTTTATTTATGACCTGATTTATGACTAAGCAACAAGGCGACATTATTGAATTGAAGTTGACTTTTATGGATGTCGTCATCCCTATTCGGTGTCCCGCTGTCAACAAGCCGAAATTAGAAAAGGCAGCTGAAAAAGTCAATCAAAAACTTGTAGAGTTAAGCAAACGTAATCCTAAGGCGGAACCTTTTAAATTGAGTTTAATGGCAGCTTTACATTTGGCTTTTGAAGGCGTGGTTAAAAATCGAGAACTTGAGATTATCTCCACCCAGCTTAGCGATCTCTATAGTAACATGCTGACCTTGCAAAAGCAGTCAGTTCAAGTAGGCAAACAGACGAAAGATGTTAATACTAACGAATCTGAGTCTCCAACTCTTTCCCTATCAGAAGCCAGTGAAACCGAAGCCAGTGAAACCGATATAAGTAACGAATCAGAAGATGTTTCTTCCGCCAATTCTGCTACTAATCAACCCGCTGCTAATCAATCCGCTACCAATCAATCTGCTACGACTTCTGCAAATTCTTCCTCCTCTCCTCCCATCTTTCAGAGACCGAAACTACAACCTGTTTTTACACCCTCTAAAAGAGCTCCTTCACCTAGCGTGAACACCACAGTTTCCGCTACTGCCAAACCCATCCCAGCCACTACTGCTCCCACAACTCAACCAAGCAACGCAGTTTCTGGTAGCCAATACGGGCAGATGTTCTCCAAAAAACAACAGTAACGATAATAGTTTTTTAATCTCACGCAATGTAGTGTAGTAGTTCCTATGGTGTGCATAGCTATCTACACAAGTTTTTTTGCCGATAACAACAATAAAATAATCGTTTTATTTCAATTGTTTGCAAAAAGACGCTTGCAAAGCGTCTCTACACAAGTGTTTGAAATATATATATTATTTCAATTGTATACTCAACAGATACAAAGTGTTTGTTTGTTCTGCTATTGGATACGGGGTGGTTGTGATGGTTACTTAGATATTTAGTTGTTTAGTCTCACACAATGGTAGTGTGTTTTTTTGCTTCTTTTATGGATGATTGGGTGAGGGTTTGGGCGAGTCCTGTGTATTGTTGGGGGGTGAGGTTGAGGAGGCGTTGTTTGGTGTCGTTGGGGATTGGGAGGTTGTTGATGAGGTCGTGAAATTGTTGTAGGTGGATGGTTTTGCCTCGGGTGATGTTTTTGATTTGGGTGTAGGCATCGGTGATGGCGTAGCGACGCATGACGGTTTGGATGGCTTCGGCGAGAATTTCTGGGTGCTGGTTGAGGTCGTTGGCGATGATTTGGTGGTTGACTTCAAGTTTAGTGAGCCCTCTTTGTAGTGAGGTGAGGGCGATGAGGCTGTGTCCAAAGGCGTTGCCCCAGTTGCGTTGTAGGGTGGAGTCGGTGAGGTCGCGTTGCCAGCGGGAGATGGGGAGGCGGTCGGCGAGCATGTTTAAGACGGCGTTTGCCATAGAGCAGTTGCCTTCGGCGTTTTCAAAGTCAATGGGGTTTACTTTGTGTGGCATGGTGGAGGAGCCAACTTCACCTGCTTTGGTTTTTTGTTTGAAGTAGGCAAGTGAGATATAACCCCAAAAATCTCTGGCAAGGTCAGTTAGGATGGTGTTGTAGCGGTGTAGGTTGTGGGCAATTTCAGCGGCAAAGTCGTGGGATTCGATTTGGGTGGTCATTGGGTTGAATTGTAATCCTAAGGATTCTACAAAGCTTTGACAGAAGGTTTGCCAGTTGAGTTCGGGGTAGGTTATTACGTGGGCGTTGTAGTTGCCAACAGCACCGTTGATTTTTCCGAGTATGGGTTGTTGGGTGAGTTGGCTGAGTTGGCGATTTAGGCGAAAGCTGAAGTTGGCAATTTCTTTGCCGAGGGTGGTTGGGGTGGCACTTTGTCCGTGGGTGCGCGATAGCATGGCAACGGCTTGGTGGGTGTCGGCAAGTTTGTTGAGTTGGTGTTGGAGTTGTTGTGCTTCTTTGAGGAGTTGTTGAATGCCTTCTTTGAGGAGTAGTCCGTAGGAGAGGTTGTTGATGTCTTCTGAGGTGCAGGCGAAGTGCCAAAATTCGGCATGGGGGTTGACTTCGGGCAGGTCTGCGGTTTGCCTGCGTAGATAGATTTCAACGGCTTTTACGTCATGATTGGTTTCTTGTTCAATGGTTTTGATTTGTTGGGCGGCATTGAGGTCAAATTGGGTGCTGAGTTGGCGGAGTTGTTGGATGGTGTTTTCTGATAGGGGAGGGAGTTCAACGATGGTGGGGTGTTGGGCAAGGGCAATGAACCATTCTATTTCGATGTGTAGGCGTTTTTGCATGAGACCATATTCACTAAAGATGGTTTTTAGTGGGGTGGCGGTGGTGGCATAGCGTCCATCAAGCGGGGATAGGTTCAGTAGGTTGTTCATGAGTTTGCTGCTTAGATTTTGGGGTGAGTTTAGAGTGGGCTTGGAGTAAATTTAGAATGGGTTTAGAGTGGGTTTGGGGTAAGTTTAGAATAAGTTTGAAGAGAGTGGTTAATGATGGTGTGGTAGAGGTTGGATGGTGTAAACTAAAACGCCCCTTTGAGGGGGCGCAGTAGTTGTTGGGTTTAACTTGTGGTGAAGTTATTTGCTGTAGCGTTCGCAAACAAAGTCCCAGTTGACAACATTCCAGATGGCTTTTAGGTATTCTGGGCGACGGTTGCGGTAGTCAACATAGTAGGCATGTTCCCAAACATCAATACCAAATAGGGCTTTTTTACCTTGTCTTAGTGGGTTGTCTGCGTTTGAGGTACTCATTAGTGAGAGGCTGCTGTCTTGTTCTTGTACAAGCCAGACCCAACCTGAGCCGAAGGTGGCGATACCGCCTTTTTCAAAGTCTTCTTGAAATTTTTCAAAGGAGCCGAATTTTTTAGTGATGGCTTCAAATAATTCACCAGTGGGTTGACCGCCACCATTAGGTGATAGTGTTCGCCAAAAAAGGTTGTGATTCCAATGTTGTCCAGCATTATTAAAGATGCCACCAGCGGGTGCTTTTTCAACGATTTCGTTGAGTTTCATGTCCGCGTATTCAGAGTCGGCAACTAATTTATTAAGGTTGGTGACATAGGTTTGATGATGTTTGGAGTGGTGTAATTCCATGGTTTCAGCACTGATATGAGGTGCTAATTGAGCATAATCATAAGCTAAGTCAGGTAGGGTAAATTGTTCCATATATTACTCCGTTGTTAAGTTAAGAATTGGTGGGAAGAAGACTACGGCAAGTTTTTTTGTTATGACCATTAGAAGGTATATTTATTCATGGCTTAAATAAATTCTAATGGACATAAAGGTTTTGTGTTTTTGCAGTAGTCTGGTGTTGCTTTAATGTTTTCTGCTTTGAGATGTTTTTAGCAAGCAGTCAACATGTGGATGTTATCAAATAATATGTTATCGAATAAAACTTTCAAGTTTTTTCTTGCCTCCTAAAACTCTGAGGTCTGGAGACTGAAATCTGTTATCTGAAGTCTAATCCCGTATACATTCCCACGCAGGAGCATGGGAACGAGTCGGTCGGGTGGCTGAGTAGTTACTAATATGTTATCGAATAAAACTTTCAAGTTTTTCGTATCGGCAAGGGTGTCTTAGTTTTTTGAGTGCTTTGGATTCAATTTGGCGTATTCTTTCACGAGTGAGTTCAAAGCGTTTGCCAACGTCTTCTAAGGTGAATTCCATGCCAGTGCCAATGCCGTAGCGTGCCATGAGTACGTCTCGTTCTCTTTTGGTGAGGTCTTGCATTAGTATTTCAAGCGTTTCTTTTAAGCTCATGTCTTCAGCTTGATTGACGGGGGTGGTCATGTTTTCATCGGCGATGAAGTCGCCTAATGAGGATTCTTCATCATCACCAATCGGAGCATCAATGGAGCTGGGCTCAAGTGATGTTTTCATGATTTGTTGCACTTTGGAAGCAGGAATTTCCATGCCTTCTGCAAGTTCTTGGATGGTTGGGTTACGGCGTTTTTCTTGCAGTAGTTTACGTTGTAGTTTTTTCAGACGATTGATGGTTTCAATCATGTGTACTGGAATACGAACGGTTCTTGCTTGGTCGGCAATGGAGCGTGTGATGGCTTGACGAATCCACCAAGTGGCATAGGTGGAGAATTTGAAGCCACGGCGAAATTCGTATTTGTCAACGGCTTTCATTAAGCCGATGTTGCCTTCTTGAATGACATCAAGAAATTGTAAGCCGCGATTGCTGTATTTTTTGGCAATGGATATAACTAACCGTAGGTTGGCTTCGGTCATTAAGTCCTTAGTTCGTTGAATTTTTTTATTGGTGATGAGGATGCTGTTGTGAATTTGTTTGAGTTCAGCAACGCTGAGTTCTACTTTTTTGCTGATTGTCAATATGGATTGTTTGCCATGGTTGACGTAGCTTTTGAAGTAGTTTTGTTCTTTGTTGAGTTCTTCAGGTAGTTTATTTAGAAGTTCATCAATCCATTCAACGTTTGGAGATTTACTGCGAAAGCTTTTAGTGACAACATCTTTGGGTAACTCAAATTTGTTGATGAACAGATCACGTATCATGTTTTCCTGCTCTAGTACCATTCGGTAGTATTTTTTTACGTCTTTGGCAACTTGTTTGATGTATTGATTCGCTGGGCGAATTTTTTGCATGACTGATTGCTTTTCTGCAAACCCATTGGCTTGTTCTAAATTTTCGACAATGACTTTGACGTCTTTGAATTTTATGGGTTTAACTTTGAATAGTTCACTGCCTTCGGCTTGGCTTATTTTCTCTAAAAATTCTTCGTCTGTGATGTCGTCATCAGTAGGCCAAGCAAAACCAGTGACAAGTTCGTTTGATTTGTGTGGTTGGGTAGAGATTCGGAGGTAGTTTTCATGAAAAATTTGGAGTGAACGAGGGTATCTTTCAACGATTGAGCATAAGTAGTTTTTGGTTTTTTCTAAGTCTCTGGCGATTCTGATTTCGTTAATCCGTTTGAGTAGCTGATTATCAGACATTTCTCGCATGTACATACGAGTTGGGTCGCTGGTGCGTCCTAATTCTTTCGCAAGTCCTACGGGTAGCTCTTCATCATCTTGTCCTTCTTCGGTGTAGGCTTCGTCATACTCGGTTTCTTCTTCATCGGGCTCTTCTTCAAAGACCATAATGCGACGGTCGTCAAGTTCACTAATGACTTGTTCCAATAAATCTTCATCAGAAAATATGTTTTCCATATTTGTCTGAATGTGTTTATAGGTCACATAGCCTTTGAGTTTACCGAGTTCAATTAAGTTGGTTAAGGATTCCTCAAAAAGTTGTATTTCAGTATCAGTCAAGTCGGTGGCACTCATAATTTAGATATTTTATGGGGTGAAGTAGGAGTTGAAATAGGATGGGTGGGGGCTAAGGTTTTTAGCGTTCTTGTTGTTAGTGTTCTTGGGGCAAGGTTGGCAAAGTTTTTTTCGCTTGTTTAAGCTTAATCTTGAGTTTTGTTTTATTCTGTTGTTTAGGTCTATTGTCTATTGTTGTTTTTGGTTGATTTTCAAGGTCAACGGAGTGTTTTTAAGTTTACCAAGGAAGCGTGTTTGACATATAGGTATGAAACCATTCTAAATCGCGATATTCCTCACTTTGTAACGCATAAGGTTTTACTTCTGAGCGGTATTGGCATTGCTGGTATTGCTGATGCAGAGTCCGCAATTTGGCGTTTTGGTCATGAGGAAAGTTAAGCACCTGCCCGAGGATGCTTGAATGGAATTGTCGATCGCGAGTTGCCTCTGCATGATAAATATGACAGTCGGCACAAGATAAGTTTTTTTTGCCACGCTTGGAGTAATACAACTGTCTGCCCAAAGCATAGGATCTAAGCCCCCCTGAACTAACAATAGACAAACGATTAATTTTACCACTGGAAAGACTATTTACATAGGATAATAACTGACTAATTTTCAAATCATCGTAATTAAAGGGTGGTTCGCCGTTATTTTCTAAGCATTCATTGATTGCCATAGGTAGGGTGATGATTTGTTCTCGATGCTTGTTAAAGTAAGGGTAATTTAGTCTGAGGTTGGCTGTCTTTTTGCCTGGAAAGCAATCTGAGTAGGTGCGATTGTTGGCAAATCTTCGATACCATTCTTGTTTGCCTTGTTGTTGGTGGTGTTTTAGATTTTTTTGCGTGTTGTTGTTGTTGTGGGTGATTGTTGTTGTCTGAGTGGTGGAGAGAGTTAGGTTTTTATTAATGAAGTGATTTTTAGCGTAATCTTTGAGGGTGATGTGAGGAAATTTTTTCTGAAAGTAGTTTTGAATTTGTTTAAGGTCTTTTTGAGGGTTGACTTCAACAGCATAACTTGGCAAGCTAATTAACAGGCTAAATACTGCCATCCAGAATAATAAAATACCTTTGATCAGTTTTATGAGTAGAGGCGTTAGCGGTGGTAAGGTCATTGGTGGTTGTGAGTTGGTAGCGAGTTGTCAATTAAGTTGTTTTAACAGTCTATTTTTGCGGGAGTGTGGGAATGAGTAGGGTGCGGATGAGTAATTACTATAATTAATTAGCTTTAACTAACTGAGAATTATACCATTGCTAAGTGATGTGGTAAGTTTTTAGATTGAGGTTTAGGAAGTCAATGAGTACTCTTACTCGTTTGGGTAGGAATTTACGGTTGGCGTAAACTAACCATGTTTTGCTTTCACTCTCTGGGGTGATGATTTTATAGTCGCTGAAAAGTCGTTGGCAGAGTCCTTGATCAATGGCAGGTTGGATTATCCAGTGAGCCATAAAAGCAGGTCCCATGCCGTTTAGCATGAATTTTTTTAAGGAGACGGAATCTGAGATGGTGAGTTTGGCGGAGGTTTTTACGGGTATCGGTTGACCTTGATTTGATGAGTCTATAAAAACCCAAGGTTTATGGTAGATGGGTTCGGGATAGGATATTATTGCGTGGTGTGCAATGTCAGTTGGATGAGATAGGGGTGATTTAGCAACGGTATCCGATTGTAGGTAGTCGTTACTGGCACAAAAGTAGTAATGGGTGTTCCATAGTTTCTTGCATACGAAGTTTTGTTGTACCAATGGACAGGTGCGAATGGCAACATCAATGCCTTCTTCAATAATATCTAAGTATTGATTACTGAGTATGACGTCTAAACGAATATCGGGATAGGTGTCGGAGAAGTTCTGTAAGATGGGCAGTAAAAGTTCTTGTCCCATACTGGTTGGAGCGGTGAGTCTGACGGTGCCTGATAATCTTGAGGTGGTATCAATCATGGCTAAGCAAGCATCTTCAAAGTCATCAAGAATGGCTTGTACTCTGGCGTAAAATTGTTCACCGTCTGCGGTGAGTGAGATTTTGCGTGTGCTTCTAAAAAATAGTCTTGCTCCAAGTTGTTGTTCTAATTTGGCAATGGCTCGGCTAATTTGCGAAGGATCGCAGTTGAAGGTGCGAGCCGTTGCGACAAAACTCCCAAGTCGGACAACGCTGGTGAAGATTTTTAAGTTATCATTTATCATGAGTTATTCTATAATATTGGCAAGATGGGCAAGATGGTGGGTAAGATATATTGCGATTATTTGAATTAATGCGATATGTGCATGAATATATTGATTATAAACCGCTTTATTTGTTTGCGAGATTCTGATTAAATATTTTGAGTTGTACTTTTTTAATATCGTTTTATGAGATTTTTTGACTAATTATTTATGGAGATTGCATTATGTCATTATCAGCAAGAACACCTTTACCGTTTCCAAAACAAAGTCCACCAGAATATATCAAACTGACTTCAGAACCGATATTTGATGCGAGTAAACATTTACAGTTAGAGGTACCTGAAACGATTACCAGTATTCGCAATCTGGGTTATTCAAAGGAGGTGGTGGCAACCTTGCCTTCTGATTTTGGGGTGTGCTCTGCTTTTCGGATATTGTCGGATGAGGGTGTGGCTGTAATGTATGAAGTGTGCAAACAAATGGAGAGTAATAAAAATGTTGCCAATGCAACGGGCGAGGCTCGTTTAGGTTCCTATATTCGTGGTGGTGGCTATCGTTCGCAGTTTGTGAAATCTTTTTGTGAATCGCCTGAGTTAGCAGAGCATATTACTCAGTTAGCTGGTGTAAAATTGGGTATTCATTCGATTCCAGCGGTGGCGTGTGGTATTAATTATGCACCTGAGGATATTAGTAAAGCGGTTGATAATTGGCATGTTGATTCGGTGCCTTTTGATATGGTGATGTTGATGGTTGACCCTGCTACGCTTAAAGGTGGTGAATTTCAATATTTTGCAGGCACTAAGGAGGAAGGGCAGGCGTTGCTTGGTGTTGTTGGTGAACAAGGCAGTACAGCGGAGTTGCCGAGCAATCGAGTTAAAACGATTCCGTTTCCAGCGGCAGGTTTTGGTTTTATGCAACAGGGTAATATGATTTTTCATAGAGCTTGCAAATTGAAAGAGCGTGCCGAACGTATTACCATGATTCCATCATTTAATGTTTTAGATAGTTCCAAAGAGGATTATACTAATTATCGTGCGATGATGAATTGGACTGATACAGGTATGTTATCGGAATTGGCACGTCATGAGGCTTGGTTAGCGATTAGTAAATTGGAGCATCTTATTGATGAGATTGATTTATTTGCGGATCGTCAAGCTGTTGCCGAAGAGATTAAACAATCAGTTTGTCGTCTGAACGATTATGTGAGTCGTTTACAGGATTAACCTTTCTTTAGAGAATTATTGATTAAAGAGTTATTGATTAGAGAGATTGACCTATGAAATTACCAAAAAAAGTATTAGTTACTGGCAGTGGTGGGTGTATTGGGGCGTGGGTGATTAAGAGTTTGTTAGAGCAGAATGTGGCTGTAATCGCTGCTGATATTACCAATGACCACTATCGTTTAAAGTTGCTGATGGATAAACTCTCAACCTGGCCGTTGGTTTTTGAGAAATTAGATATTAGTCAAAAACAAGCCGTGCTTGAGGTGGTTAGTAAACATCAACCTGATGCAATTATTCATCTTGCCGCTTTACAAGTTCCATTTTGTAAACAAGACCCAAGTTTAGGTGCTTCGGTTAATGTGGTCGGTACGGTGAATATATTTGAAGCGGCTCGGCAAAATGGTATTAGTAAAATAGCTTATGCCAGTTCGGTTGCCGCAACGGCTATGGCGTCTGATAATCCAGAGGGTTTAAATGATGGTTGGTTGCAAACGCTTTATGGTGCTTATAAAGTGTGCAATGAGCAAACGGCTTATGTCTATTGCCAAGATTGGCAGGTGCCGAGTATTGGTATTCGTCCAAGTGTTTTGTATGGTGTCAGTCGTGATCAGGGCATGAGTGCATTGCCGACTATTGCAATATTGGCAGCCTGTTTAAATCAACCCTATGAGATTCTGTTTCGTGGTGATATAGGGTTTGTCTATACGCAAAATATGGCAAATGCATTTATTCAAGCGGTGTCTGTTGAGAATAATGCTGCAAAGGTGTTTGACTATAACGGTATTCAATGCAGTGTTGAGGATTTTATTCTTGAAGTTCAACAACATATCCCAACTGCTAATATTCAAATTAGTGGGCAGGCATTGCCGTTTCCATCTGATATGTCTAACCAACCGCTTATTGAGTGTATCGGTAATTTTCCAGAAATGACTATTTCGCAGGGCATTAGCGATACAATTAAACGTTTTAAGACTTTAATCCGAGTGGGTAAATTAAATCATACCCATATATCCTAAACCCTTTAAAACTAAAAAATATATGAAACTTGTTCGATTTGGAGAAAAAAATAACGAAAAACCTGGAGCTATTGACGCTCAAGGAACTATTCGTGATTTATCAACAGAAGTGCCCGACTGGACACCTGAAACAGTAAGTCATGATTGCTTAGATAGAATCAAGAAATTGAATCTACAAGATTATCCAGCCGTTGACCCGCAAACTCGCTTAGGTATGCCATTGCAAAGTGTGGGCAAAGTGGTTGGTATCGGTTTGAATTATAGCGACCATGCTAAGGAAGCAGGTTTAGATGTGCCTACTGAGCCAATATTATTCCTCAAAGCCAATAGTGCTTTATCTGGTCCGACTGATCCAATAGAGTTGCCACCTGGTGCCGAAAAAACCGATTGGGAAGTGGAATTAGGTGTGGTTTTCAGTAAGGATGCACGCAATGCAAGCCTGCAAGATGCTCTTTCGCATGTTGCAGGCTATATTGTTGTTAATGACATCTCTGACCGTTGTTGGCAGTTAGAATATGGAACTCAGTGGACTAAAGGGAAAAGTGCTGATACCTTCTGCCCTATTGGACCTTGGCTTGTGACTGCTGATGAAATTCCAGACCCACAAAACTTGTCATTATATTTGGAGTTAAACGGCAAAACGATGCAAATAGGGAATAGCGGCAACATGGTATTCAGTATTCAGGAGCTAATTCACCGCATTTCAGTATATACCACTTTAAAAACAGGTGATTTAATGACTACGGGTACACCGCCAGGCGTTGGCGTTGGCATGAAGCCACCGCAGTTTTTACAAGCGGGTGATAAACTTAAACTTGGCATTGTAGGATTGGGTGAACAACAATGCTCGGTCATTCGACGTTCGTAAATTTATGAGTTGAATCCACGTTGAATCCACGTCAAATCCACCGAAGCAATCAGTCAAGCAATCATCCATGATTCAAAATGTCGTCGTTGTTACTGGTGGTGCACAAAACATAGGTGCGGCAATCAGTGCTAAGTTTGCCAGCACCTATCAAGTGTTTATTGCTGATTTAAATCCGCCCAGTGATTCGCTGGCAAATCAGCAAAACATTCATTATGTGAATACCGATATTACCGATGAATCAAGCGTACAAGCGTTGTTTACCCAAATTCAACAGCAGTTTAATGCACCGACGACCTTAGTCAATAATGCGGGCATAGCCATTGAAAAAAATCTTGCTGAAACCACACTGGATGAATGGCAACAGGTGATGAACGTCAATGTTACAGGTACTTTTTTAATGAGTAAAATATTCATTAATCAGTGCATAGCACATAAACAAGCAGGTGCTATTGTCAATATTGGTTCTATTGAAGGTTTGGCAGCCAACCCGACCCATGCGGTTTATGGTACCTCTAAGGGTGCGGTTCATAGCTTAACTAAAAACATTGCGATTGACCACGGACAGCACGGCATTCGTTGTAATGCTATTGCCCCTGGTTGGATTGACACGCCCTTTAACCAATCCTTTATCAATAGCTTTGCCAACCCAACGGCTACCATTGAAGAAATTCACGACCTCCACCCACTTGGGCAATTAGGTACAGCAGAAGATATTGCTAATTTGGCGTACTTTCTTGCAAGTGGTGAAGCCAAGTTTATCAATGGTCAAATTATCAGTATAGATGGTGGACGGATGGCAAAATTGCCACTTCCTAAGCTTTAACTGTTTAGTTATTTAGTCTCACAAGTAGAATGGATACTTTCCTATGAATATTGAAAACGGTCAAAGAACCTTAACCAATACCGTAGCAATTATCACTGGAGCCAGTAGCGGGCTTGGAGCAGAAACGGCAGAAATTCTTGCAGAGCAAGGTGTAAAACTACTACTCACTGGGCGAAACGCAGAAGTATTAGAAAATCGCTGTAACAGTTTAACTAGCCGTACCGATGCAAAGTACCTTGTTGGTGATATTACTGACCCCAACTTTTGCCAACAAATCATCCAAACCGCCATTGCCGAATACGGAGAAATTAATTTTCTCGTTAATAATGCTGGCGTTATTAGTCGTGGTTCTTTAGAAACTACCACTAATCAACAATGGCAACATCTCATGGCGACCAATGTTGATGCGGTATTCTACCTATGCCGTGCAGCTATTCCTCATTTACAAGTGGGCAGTAGCATTGTTAATATTGCCTCCACCGTCTCTAATTTAGGTGCTGAGAATTTAGTGGGCTATTGCACTTCAAAAGGTGCCATTGCTAACTTTACTAAAGCACTTGCTATTGAGCTTGCTACTCGACAAATTACGGTCAACGCCATTGCCCCTGGTGCCATGGCAACGCCTATGCTCACCAGTGGTCATCCTGATGGAACAACGCCTGAAATGGTCATTCAAAACAACGCCTCAAGTATTCCTCAAGGACGCATTGCCGACCCTATTGAAGTTGCCAGAGGTATTAAATTCTTACTCCAAGAAACTCACCTAACAGGCACCATCCTTGCCTTTGATGGTGGTTACACAGCACAATAACCAATTGACTAATATAAAACTACGCTAACACAACGAACTTGATAGATTTTAAACGAACCTTATCATTCCGCATTCCGTTGTTTTTATCTTGGCGATAAGTTGTAGGATATTAACCGCTTGTTTAGGCTTAGGAGTATGGGGCAGTAGTTGAGTTTGCAATTGGTTTGATTTATCATGCCATAATGCAGTTGCCTCAGAATTTGTGGACGCAATGGTAGCAACATCATTGGCAATAATTAAATCCATCGCTTTTTTTACGAGTTTACCCTGTGCATTTGCTAATAGATTTTCACTCTCTAATGCAAATCCTACGATGAACGGCGGTACTTGTTGTGCTTTGGCTAACTTAGAAACCTCAAAAATAATATCAGGATTAGCAACTAATTGTAAGGTTAATTGATTGGAAGTTTTTTTAATCTTCTGTGTTTGTACCTTATCCACTCGAAAATCAGAAACCGCTGCTGCTGCGATAAACAAATCACAAGAAGGCAACTGCTCTACCACTTGATTTAACATTTGCTCTGCGGACATAACAGGAATACAGCGAATGCCTGATGGCAACGCACTTAGTAAATCCTTATCAATCCTACCTTGAATAACGGTAACTTGTAACCCCGCCCGAAATGCCGCAACCGCCAAACAAAGCCCCATCGCACCAGAACTTGAATTGGAGATAAAACGTACTGGGTCGATGGGTTCAACCGTTGCTCCAACGGTAATCAAAAGATGTTTAAAAGGCAATTTAAATGGTTGTGTCCAAGAGATAAACGCTTCAAATAATTGTTCCGCTTCCATCAGTCGCCCAATACCATTATCGCCACAAGCTTGTTCGCCTGTTACTGGTCCGAAACTCACCACGCCTCGTTGTAGCAAACATTGAAAATTCGCTTGAGTTGCTGGATGTTGCCACATGGTGCAATTCATCGCAGGTGCAATTGCCAAAGGTGCATCGCTTGCTAAAATCACATTGCCCAATAAATCATCCGCACTTCCGCTTGCTAACTGTTGCATTCTGTTAGCTGTTGCTGGTGCTACTAAAATATAATCTGCCCATTTAGCCAGCTTAATATGCACCATACCATGATCCTCAAAATCTGCTTGTTCTATGGCATTAAGCGAGCCTGTTAAAGCTTCATCCCATAAAGCTTGATAGACGGGTTGACTGGTCAAAGCTTGAATCGTTTCAGGAGTGACAAAATGTTTACCGTTTTGAGTTAAAATTACCTTAATTCGGATACCTGCTTTAATCGCTAACCGAATAAACGACAATACTTTAAAAGCGGCAATTCCTCCGCCAATACCAATAACTAAATTCATAAATAGGTAAAAATCAAAAAAGAGACAAAAAAGTCAAAACAAGCAAGGGTAAGTCAAAAGTAGGTCGAGAGTAAGCAACAGCACATCTGTTTGCATACTCTCAACAACAATCTTAATAACAGTTAGCTGTTATAGGTAGAATATCAGTTATCATCTACCTTAATTACTATCTAAGTATATTAAATTATAGACATTAATCATAGCTTATCGTCTTATAGGAGGTCATTATGCCTAAAATGACAGAAATTCCATTGCAATATCGCCCACGAGAAAAACTACTAAGACAAGGATCTGAGGCACTAACTGACGCAGAACTACTTGCCATTTTTCTTCGTACTGGGATTAAAGGAAAAAACGCACTTGAATTATCTCAAGATATTCTAAGCATCAATGGATTAGAAGGCTTGTTTGATTTAACCCTAAAAAAACTACAAGAGGAGGGAATTAAGGGCGTTGGTGAAGCAAAATACGCACAATTGCAAGCCGTACTTACTTTAAGCAAACGCCATTTAAAGGATAAATTACAACGGCAGGACATGTTAAAAGTTTCATCTTTTGATTCTGTTAGTGAATATTTGCAACGAGAAATTGGCGACTATCAAGAAGAGGTTTTCTTAATCCTCTTTTTAAACAATCAAAACCACCTGATTAAAAGTGAAATTTTATTTTATGGCACCGTCAATGAAACTGCGGTTTACCCCAGAGTTATCATCAAAAAGGCATTGCTTTTAAATGCCGCAGCAATAATTCTCTGCCATAATCATCCTTCTGGGCACCCCGAAGTTAGTACAAACGATATTAAAATAACTCAAAGAATCACGCAAGCGGCTGATTTGGTTGACATTAGAGTATTGGATCATATTATCGTCGCTAAAGATACCACTATCTCATTTGAAAAAGAAGGCATTATGCCCAAGGTTAAACAAGAACCTCCTATCCAGATAAGTGATGCATAAACATAATAATAAAATAGTGATAAAATGGTATAAGTGTTTTGCAATGAACACGCTCACCTTTTTTATAAACTCCTCTTTAAACTCCAAAACAACAATCTAATCATGCAAAAATGGACTATTTATTTATCTGGAGAAATCCATACCGACTGGCGTTTGCAAATTGAAATCTTATCAACCCAGAAAAAACTCCCCGTAGAGTTTACCTCTGCTGTTACTGATCATGATGCTAGCGATGCGGCTGGGGATTTACTTGGAGTGCCACCACAAGCTTTCTGGCGTGATCATCAATCCTCAAGAGTCAATGCTATCCGCACTCAAACGCTCATCAAAAATTGTGATTTAGCCGTGGTACGTTTTGGTAGTCAATACAAACAATGGAATGCGGCTTTTGATGCAGGTTCTCTTGCAGCACTTGGCAAACCTTATATTACCCTGCATGATGCCTCCATCATTCATCCTCTCAAAGAAGTGGATGCTGCGGCTATGGCATGGGCACAATCACCACAACAAGTCGTTGATATTCTGGAATACCTTACCACGAAAAAATAGCACTTGCATTTAACTTGAATACCCAATATTCTGATGTTACTCAAAACACTTTTAACACTAACAGGTAAATCTAGGTAAATCATAAACAAATCCAAAGCCAATAGTTATCATATTATCACATCATTACATTATCATGAATACTATTTATACTCAATATATTGAAACACCTGTCGGCGATATGATTATGGGTACTTACGATAATCAACTTTGCTTATTGGATTTTCGCCGTGATAAAAAACGTTCTAAGATTGATCAACGGTTAAGTAAAATTTTAAATGCCACCTTCGTTAGTGAAACCAACCATCCCATATTGTCTGATACAAGATTACAACTGCAAGAATACTTTAATAACCAACGAACCAACTTCACCGTCCCACTCATGATGATTGGCACCGACTTTCAAAAAAGCGTTTGGAAAGCATTACTGGAAATCCCTTACGGAAAAACTATCAGTTATCTGCAACTCGCCCAAGCAATTAACCGCCCCACCGCAACCAGAGCCGTAGCAAATGCCAATGGTGCAAATGCTATGGCAATTATCATACCGTGCCATCGAGTGATTAATCATGATGGCAAGCTTGGTGGCTTTGGGGGAGGATTAGACACAAAAAAAACACTCCTAAAATTAGAAGGCGTAAACAAGAAATTCTAACGAATAGTAAATAGTAGAGAATATATAGATATATAATAACCAAAATAATCAATACATGCAAGCTACTCAAAATATCACCTCAAATTCTCCAACCTACTCAAGCTCCCTGAACCCATTGGACTCCCTGAACTCCCCCATTAATTTCGCTATTCTCATTTCAGGAAGAGGAACCAACATGGTGGCGATCGCCGAATACCTAAAAACCATTCAACCAAGCACCGCACGTATCGTACAAGTCATTAGCTCATCTGCACAAGCACCAGGTATCCAATTAGCAAAACAACTCCAATTACCCGTATGTAGTTTAGAACGTCAAAAAATGTCCAAAGAAGCGTTTGAAAAAGCCTTACTAATGACGTTACAACCACTCTCAGTAACGGTTATTTTATTAGCGGGTTTTATGTCCATCCTATCAGCTAATTTTATACGCCACTACCCAAACCGAATACTAAATATCCATCCATCCCTATTGCCCAAATATCCAGGACTAAATACTCATCAAAAAGTTATTGATAGTTATGATACAATTACAGGCGCAACTATTCATTTAGTCAATGAAGAAGTTGATGGCGGAAGAATCTTAAAACAAGCTTCAATCCCTGTTTACCCAGAAGATACCGCCGATGTCCTTGCTAAACGCCTACTTAATAAAGAACATCAACTCTATGTAGAGGTTATACAACAACTTGTTGCACAAGGCACCGCCTTATTGGACTCTTGAATAAACCATCTTAGTCCACTTCAAGTCCGCTTTAAGTCCATCAAGCCAACGACCATTTAATCAATATCACAATATCACTGTAATGCACCACTATCAACAGAAATTAAAACAAATTCATACAACGAATGGTTCTAATCAATCCATGTTTTTTAATTTCAAATCAATGATTTATTTGTTTGTCTGCGTGCTTGTTTTTAACATCTCTATGTCCCAAGCAGACTCCAAATTCAAAAAATTTCAACCCTTTGATGCAAACTACAAAGTCTCTTTTGAATTTGTACCCATTGGTGAAGCCGTAATACGACTACGGGCAGTATCGGGTAGCAACGAATCAGGTACCGACAAACAAACTTGGCATCTATCTATTGATGCCATCCCTCAAGGCATGGCAGGAATGGTAACCAGCAAATCCCTACATGAACAATCGTGGTTTCAGCAGTCCCCCAAAAATTATCTATATTCCACTGCCTATATTCACACAGTAAAAGATGATGGTGAAGTTGACGAACAATATCACGTTTTAGTAGATATTAAAAAACGCTCTGCTTGGCGAAATAAACATCGTCATCCTAAAGAATGGGCATTGACAACACCTTACCCAATGGATAAACTCAACTTTCCTTTCCTCGTTGCTAATGATATGGTTAACTACGGCAAACCGCGACAACCTTTAACTGTCCTTGATGGTAAACAAGCACGCAACGGCACCTATAAAGACAAAGGCATCAAAACCGTATCAGGCAAAAAACTCCAACTTATCGAAATTTACTCCGAAGGAAATCTACTCAAACTCTCCTTAAACACGGAAAACTCATACTTTCCCGAAGTTATCTCTATGGATAGCGATGATGGTTGGACTTTAAACTACAAGTTAAAATCACTCAAATGGTTGCCTAACCCCTAAATTAAATTTCTACACTCCAAAAACAACTCCAAACAAAACAAATGAAAGCACTTACTCAACAATCAATCCTACTTTCTGGAATTTATCAATGTTGCGAAATTGTCAATGACATCGCCTCCAAAGGAAGCTGCTCTTTTGAAGAATACACCACCGTACTAACGCCACTCTTTAGCAATGAAAACGCGATAGAAAAGCTTTTTCCCGACCTAAGCAAACTCAATCGTGGCTTACAATCGGTCACCAACAACATGCAACAAATACAAACACCCTCAGCACTCCACGTAAATCATTACGCACTTGCTCTATGCTCAGTTGAAAGAAACCTAAATAAACAACCACAACTCATACAACAAATTGTCAGCAAAGTCAGTGCATGCCATCAAAAATATCCTAATCTTACAGAAAACACCGAAGACATCATCAGCACTCTCGCTCAAATTTACACAGAGCAAGTGAGCGACAACTCAAACCCCATCAAAATTCGTGGACACAAAGACTTTCTAAGCACTCCCTTTAATGCAGCAAAAATACGTGCCATCCTATTAGCAGGTTTACGCCTCGCCATTGCTTGGCATCAAGCAGGTGGAAAACGTTGGTATATTCTCCTCAAACGCAAACTCATTGCCAATGAATGCTCAATACTGATTAACCAGCATACGCACACCACCGCATAAATTTTTATTAAATCCTTTATAACCGTTATCCAATTAAGTTATCAACTAACCTCTATTTCAATTTCAGAAATGGTCATAAAATCACCCTAAACATTTAAAATCACACTTGCCTATGAACAACTGCACCCAATTGCGTAACAACGCTAT
The DNA here is from genome assembly GCA_036873815.1 of Phacellophora camtschatica. Classification (NCBI taxonomy): domain Eukaryota; kingdom Metazoa; phylum Cnidaria; class Scyphozoa; order Semaeostomeae; family Ulmaridae; genus Phacellophora; species Phacellophora camtschatica. The sequence goes on along the minus strand of JAYJMH010055536.1, from coordinate 117,002 downwards.
CCGCCATTGCTTCCGTTCACCTGATGAAATAATGGACTGTACACGTCTTGGCAAACTACACCCTTCCCGTCTAAGTTTTTGTCACACCCTCGTTCGCAAAATGATTGCTGAAAAATGGGTGATAAAACAACGCCTTGCTGAACTTGACAAAGAAGGTTACGGTTACACCGTATTCACATTAACCACCCCCATTGAAACTTACGAAGTACTATTTTTCACCCAATACATATCTGATGAACAACGCAATGACCGAGTAATCGCCGAACAATGGGACATCACCTGCTGTCTATATCAAGGTGAACTCAGTCAAGCAGACATCAAACACCTACAAGAAAATTTACCACACCAAGAAAAAGGCACCTACTCCCCCAAAGTCCTCAGCATCTCCAGAGCCAACAAAAGCAATCGACTCTTCAACCACATCATTCAACGGCTCGCTCAAGGCAACCAACCCGACCTACAAGAAATCAAAAAAGTGGGTTACTTAGTAAGAACCACCGCCGTCTATGGCAACGGTAAATTCACTATGGCAGACTACCAACAGTTGCAAGAAACCTCCTTCAAAGAGCACTTCATGGCACAACTCTTCTTAGTTTACATGGCACGCCACTTCACCTTTTGCTGGGCAGAACATCAAGCCAAAGCTCTCAACCCCAAACTCGCCACCACCCTCAGCAAACCCATACAACTCGCCTTAGGTGTTGGTAACTCCACAGGACTCGGCATGGCTCCCTACCTCATCCGCCATAACGACACAGTCAACGACTGGGTCAAACAACGCGAACAAGCCCTCTACCAAATATTTAACAATAGCAAACTCAACCCAACCGCCCAAACCGAAACCCTACACTACCTACGCAAAGGTAGCAAACTATTCGCCCAAATTAACGTTCCCGACCCAGACCAACAACAAGCCAACCAGCAACTTAGCCAACAACTCAGCCAACTTGCCGACCACCTACAAACCTTAGACCTATCGGATGCCAACATTGACTGGCAAATCCTCTGGCAATATGCACAACAACACACCAACCCAGAAACACAAGAACTCTTGCTCAACATCCTCTTAGAAATCCACCCCACCATCGCCGACCAATACCAATTCTACAACCCTCGCCCCGCCTCAATACCCAACATCGCAGGGCAAACTCTAAACGACTTACAACAACTCATCCAGCAAGCCTACGCATGGGTCATTAACATTGACTTTAACGACCCAGCCACTAGCCACTACTTCTGGTATCGATCAGAAAACAAAGAAGAACCACGCTTAGGTGTTAGAGCACTTGAAGACGGTGCGGACAAAGCATTAAGAATTGACATTGCCAACCAAATCAACCAACTCTACCAACAACTCAAAACACTAAACAACCAGCAGCTTGAGCAATCGGTTGCCGAATTTCTTCTTGAACACCCAAACCACCTCTACTCCATCAATCGAATCTATCAAAACGTGCATAGCCCCTACGGCGAAATTCAAGGTAACATCATTGACAAAGAACACTACCCCATTGACATACTACGCATGAAACTCGCCTTCTTTGGAGCCGTCAAATTTGACCCCAAATCAGACAAATGGCTACGAGTCTGCCTATTTCAAGGTGCTCCCCACATTCAGTCCAATGGTCAAATTGACTCACTCAATGACTGGTTTCTCTACACTCCAGAACTTGCCTAAAAAGCTCGCTCAATAGTTTCAATCGTCTCAGCTAACGCCTGAACAATAACGACAACCAACACAATCACGCAACCCTAACACAAAACCTTAAACATGAAAGCTTCAAAAAACCAACTACTGACTCTCTTATATAAAAACTTAGAAGTCATCACCCGCAACGAAGGCGTTGCCCTAACCGCTGCTCAATCATTCAGCTATGCCATGACACTCGGATTTGATTTACTTCCCGAAATCACCGAATACATTGTCTCAACAAATGACCAGCAATTAAATTCACCAAGCTCACAACAACCACTACCCTCTGTCAAACTCATTAACCCCAACCAAATTGACTGCCAACAACACTCTCAACTACTGCTCAACGACCTCTGTGCCAAATACGCCTTAGACCAATTCGTAAAAAATAGCTCAGAACATCAAATCACCCTAACTCACACCCAACACCCACTCCTCCTCATACACGCCTTTCAAAACAACCAACCACGCCTCCCAATACACATCCACTGGCAACAAACTCACCTCATCATTCACCCAGACAGCCCCTTTCCAGACCTCTATCAAAAAAACACCACCGCTGAACACACCACCAAAAACCTATCCATAACCATCCAACACTTAGCTGACTCAGCCGATTCAAGCGACTCAGCCAACTCAATCAGCAACCTTCAACAATCCCTCCAACAGCAACAATACCAACACACCAACCAACACACCTTCGCCAACATCCACCAACAATCCCTCCAACAAGGAGTCAAAATCAGCCTACCTCACTGGCAACAACTCCAAACCATCGCCAAACAAATCCTCGTACCCGAAACCCTCGAATCCCAACGCAACGCTGGCGAAGACGAAAATTTCATCGAAAACGAAGATTAACCCAAACACCTCTTGTAAAATTCTGAAAAAAATCATCCGTAATCCTGATTATTTACAAGAGCAAACAAAAAAATCGGTTATAACAATTTCCGCCTATATCATCTAATCCGTAGAGACGCTTTGCAAGCGTCTCTTTTCAAGCAATTGAAATAAAACGATTATTTCATTTCAATCATCCATAGCCCTGATTATTTGCAGGGACAAAAAAATCGGTTATAACAATTTCCGCCTATATCACCTAATCCGTAGAGACGCTTTGCAAGCGTCTTTTCAAGTAATTGAAATAAAACGATTATTTCATTTAAATCATCCATAGCCCTGATTATTTGCAGGGACAAAAAAATCGGTTATGACAATCTCCTCCTATATCATCTAATCCGTAGAGACGCTTTGCAAGCGTCTTTTCTCCAGCAATTGAAATAAAACGCTTATTTCATTTCCATCATCCGTAGCCCTGATTATTTGCAGAGACAAAAAAATCGGTTATAACAATTTCCGCCTATATCATCTAATCCATAAAAACATTTCGCCAAAACGTATTTTTTCAAGCAATTGAAATAAAACGATTATCCGACTCGTTCCCACGCTTGTATAGGCACTTCAGTGGGAATGCATACGGGATTAGATGACAGATTTCAGCCTCCAGATTTCAGAAAATTAACCACAGATGAACACGGATGAACGCAGATGAATGTAATTGTTCGTTTTCATGCACTTGCCATTAAACGTATAAAACAACGGATTACGATAAATTTTGGAGGCGAGGCTGATTAATTGAAAAGTGAAAGTTGAAAATTGAAAATGGACAATTGAAAACAATAATGTAATTGCTTGTTTTCATGCACTTGCCATTAGACGTATGAAACAACGGATTACGCCAAACTTTGGAGGCGAGGCTGATTAATTGAAAAGTGAAAGTTGAAAATGTAATTGTTTGTTTTCATGCACTTGCCATTAAAACGTATAAAACAACGGATTACGCCAAACTTTGGAGGCGAGGCTGATTAATTGAAAATTGAAAATGGACAATTGAAAACGATAATGTAATTGCTTGTTTTGATGCACTTGCCATTAAACGTATAAAACAACGGATTACGCCAAACTTTGGAGGCGAGGCTGATTAATTGAAAAGTGAAAGTTGAAATTAAAGATTTTAACAATAAAATCTTTATATTTCAATACTTTACGTAGATACGTTTTGCCAAAACGTCTCTTGTGAGGGGATAGAGAAAAGTAAATTCCCTGAATATTTTGAATGGGTCAATGGTTTTTCAACTTTGAATTATCAAGAATTGTGCGTGTATAAAAGACGTTTTGGCAAAACGTCTCTACGCAAGTGTTTGAAATATTAGGATTATTTAAAATTCTTGCAAATAGACGCTTGCAAAGCGTCTCTACGGATTAGGCGGTATATGCGGAAATTGCCATTACCCATTTAATTGAAAAGTGAAAGTTGAAAAGGTAACTGCTTGATTTCATGCACTTGCCATTAGACGTATGAAACAACGGATTATGCCAAACTTTGGAGGCTTTGCTGATTAATTGAAAAGTGAAAGTTAAAAATTGAAAATGGACAATTGAAAACAATAATGTAATTGCTTGTTTTCATGCACTTGCCATTAAAGGCATAAAACAACGGATTACGATAAATTTTGGAGGCGAGGCTGATTAATTGAAAAGTGAAAGTTTAAATTAAAGATTTTAACAATAAAATCTTTATATTTCAACACTTTACGTAGAGACGTTTTGCCAAAACGTCTCTTGTGAGGGGATAGAGAAAAGTAAATTCCCTGAATATTTTGAATGGGTCAATGGTTTTTCAACTTTGAATTATCAAGAATTGTGCGTGTATAAAAGACGTTTTGGCAAAACGTCTCTACGCAAGTGTTTGAAATATTAGGATTATTTAAAATTCTTGCAAATAGACGCTTGCAAAGCGTCTCTACGGATTAGGCGGTATATGCGGAAATTGCCATTACCCATTTAATTGAAAAGTGAAAGTTGAAAATGTAATTGCTTGTTTTGATGGACTTGCCATTAAACGTATAAAACAACGGATTACGCCAAATTTTGGAGGCGAGGCTGATTAATTGAAAAGTGAAAGTTGAAAATGTGATTGCTTGATTTCTAACACGGTATCTGCTACTTGGGATTTGTGGGTGAATGTTTATTCTGGTATTGTGAAGATTGATGAGAGTGGTGAGCAAGGGGTTTTGCAAAATCGCTAAGGGCTTTGCCTTGCTTGCGAGACGAGGTGTTTAATTTCTTGTCTCACTTCCTAAGGTGCAGACCACAAATTTTGGAGGTGTTGGTGGAACTAAAAGTAACCCGTTGAAATTTTTGCAAGTTATCTAATCCCATATGCATTCTTACGTACAGGTATGTATAAACAACGTGGGAACGAGTCGGAAATTTTACATTCATCTGCGTTCATCCGTGTTCATCCGTGTTCATCTGTGGTTAATTTTCTGAAATCTGTTTTCTAATCTTGTATGCATTCTTATGCGGAGCGTGGGAATGAGTCGGGTATCTGAATAGTCATAATTTATCAACCAATGGCGTATCAGTATAGAATACAATTATAAAGACTTAGCCATTCCATTTATCCCCTGTATCGCCGTATCAATACGAGTCAAATAAAAGACCATTTGATAAGTTTGATAAGGGAGGAATATTTGGTGTGTAGTAATATTTAAATTTTTCTATAATCTACCTATGTATTACGAAGAGAGAGAACCACTAAAAAAAGAAGTCAAACAAAAATTATTAAAAATAGTTGATCAGTTGGGTGGTAAAGAATCTTCATCGGCTAAAAGTGCCATGGTCTGGTTTGCCTATCGCCAGTGTTTACGTATTTTGCCTTATCTTTCTGCTAACAACAGTTTGTCTGCTATGTTTTGCGAGAATACTATTCAACACACGTTTTCGGTGGTGCGTATTCCTTTGATGTTGAGTCAGTGGTCAAAATATAATATAGACAAAAGACAATATTCTATTGTCGCCAACGCCGCCTACGCCGCCGCCGCCGCCGCCGCTAACGCCGCCGCGGCGATGGCCGCCGCCGCCGCCGCCTACGCGGCGGCGGCCGA
>JAYJMH010055536.1:27756-111259 GCA_036873815.1 Phacellophora camtschatica | reverse complement strand
CGACGACGTCGCTTACGCGGCCGACGACGACGTCGCTTACGCGGCCGACGACGACGTCGCTTACGCGGCCGACGACGACGTCGCTTACGCGGCCGACGACGCCACCACCGCCACCGCCGCCTACGCCGCCGCCACCTTCGCCGCCTTCTACATCAATAGATTTTCCAATAATACTGATAATGATTTGGAGTATCTTAATTATTTAGCTAATAATGTTCAAACAATTGATTGGCAGGTAGAATTTGAGAAGGATCTATTTCCTGATATTTTTCTAGACTCTCATGGATTTGAAAGCTGGCAGAAACAGAAAAATAGCTTCTTGAGTGAATTAAAACGACTTGGATTGACTGTCCTTGCCGAAGATTTGGAGCAACTTTATCAACCCAATTATTGGGCTTATATCAAAAGTAATCAACAACGGTTTAATCGTTACCTTTATTTCAAGCTTTCAGAAGTAGAGCAAAACAATGCCAAAGCCATTGAGGAGTATTTACTTCATGGAGGAGTATTAAATACGGCAGTAAGAGTCGTACTTTTAGGTCCTGGAGGGGCGGGTAAATCAACTTTATTTGATTATCTTAAAGATGCAGATGGAGAATCTAAACCAGATGTTGGAAAGATAGCAACTCAAGGAATTTGTTCTGAGGAAGTAGAATTTAAAGATGAAAAAATCCAGATGCATCTATGGGATTTTGGTGGACAAACCTTATTTCACGGCTTTCATCGGGTGTTTCTAAATGAAAACTGTGTATTCGTAATTGTGGTTGACTCTCGTCATGAACAAGCCCCTGATGAATGGCTAAAGCAAATTCAACACTTGCTTCACTCAAAATTAGCAAACTCTGCTCCAGTATTGATTCTTTACAATCATTATGAGCGATGTTCTGCTAACCCGAACCAAACAGCTCTAATACGTCAATTTCAAAATCTATTAACGGAGGATTCCTTTTTTGGGTTTGGATTACTGCAAAAACTATCGGAAAATGATAGTGAAGTGGATTGGAATAAAGAAGAATTAGAACATTTTAAAAGTAAGTTAGTACAAGTAATGAAGTCCAGCCAACAGGATGTTACTAGAGCATTGAGTAAGTTCTTAGAACAACTCAAAAAACAAGGAGAAGAGAGTTTTTTGATTGAGAAAGAGGACTTAGAAGATTCTTACAAAGAGATTGAAGGTATCTATTTTGAAAGTGCTGAATTTGATAGAAATTTATCTATTGCCTGTGCTTTAGGTAAAGTTGTAAACTTTGGCGATGACAATCAAACATGCTGTTTAAATGTTGATGAATTGCTTATTCATGCCTATCAATTTCTTATGGAAGGACAATTTACCCAAGGGAAGATTAGTAAAGATAAGTTCATTAAACATTTTCAGTCTAAGAGCCAACTAAAAAAACAAATTCGAGGAGGCGTTAGAAATTTTTTAATCAATAATAATTTATGCCATGACTTTGGTAATGGTTATTTATTCCCCGATCGGTTAGATGCCAATGAACCTGATGAAATAAAAAAATTATTGCAATTAAATCATTTAATCTTTCAGTTGGAATTTGAGTACTTACCCATGGGAAGCTTGGCTGCATTGCAATGTGAAATTATGAGTTTTTATGAAGATCCCGATAAGGCTTACAAAATTACGTCTCAACCAATACTATGGCGAGATGGTGTAATTTTGAATTTTCCCCAAAATATAAAAATTATCCTACTATTTGATAGACGAGTTCATCAAATCAAAGTGTATATCGTTCTAAATGACGAAAATGATTCAAGTGAGATTGAAAATATTCAAGAGTATGTCAAAGACATTTTTCCTATATTTAGAGATGTGAAATTACATAAGAATGTTCATTTAGTTTATGGCTCTAAAGTACGAGAAAACGATGGTCATTTTAATCGAATGAACTTGGAGGATTTAATTGGGAATAAGGATAAACTTAATAGAACAATAATAAATATATATGACTCTTCAAATTTTCAAGTTGGGGAGCGTAGTCGTCAAACAATCCATTAAGTAAAAGAAATATGTCAAATAATAAATATAACATCAACATCAAAGATAGTCGTAATTTTCAGATTGGTGATGACAATATCCAAATAAACCAATCCGCCGAGCAATCTGAAATTATTCATGCAATCAATGAAGTTATAAAAGAGCTTAAAGAGGCAAATCGTACCAATGCGGAAATGATTGAAAAATTAGAGGGTATTGATCAGCAAATTAATGGCGAACCATCAGCCCGTTCAAACAAAGTTAAGGATTTTATTGCAGAACTCACTAAAGATGGGGCAAAAGAAATAACTAAAGAAAGCATAAAAGCTCTTCTAAATAGTATTATGCTCATAGCTAGTTAGCTCTCCCATAAAAAATCAGCAAATTATAGAATACGTCAAAGCCCTGTTGCACATTCTTACGCTCTTGCGTAAAATGCCTATCTCACCAATCTATCGTCTCAAGTCCAAATTTTCTGCCACCGCAAGTCATACAAACTGTGATAATAAATCCTGCTTCCTAAGCAAAAACGTTTTGCCAAAACATTTTTACGTAAGTGCTTGAAATATAAATATTATTTTAAATTCTTGCAAATAGACGCTTGCAAAGCGTCTCTACGGATTGGATGATGTAAACGGAAGCTGTTATCATTCATTTAATTGAAAAGTGAAAGTTGAAAATTGAAAATGTAATTGCTTGTTTTCTAACACGGTATCTGCTTGGGATTTATGGGTGAGTGTTTATTCTGGTGTTTTGAAGATTGACGAGAGTGCGAGCAAGGCTTTGCCTTGCTTGCGAGACTGAAGTCTCACTTCCTAAGTGCAGACCGCAAACTTTGGAGGCGAGGCTGATTAATTGAAAAGTGAAAGTTGAAAATTGAAAATGTGATTGTTCGTTTTCATGCACTTGCCATTAAACGTATAAAACAACGGATTACGCCAAACTTTGGAGGCGAGGCTGATTAATTGAAAAGTGAAAGTTGAAAATTGAAAATGTAATTGCTTGTTTTCTAACACGGTATCTGCTTGGGATTTGTGGGTGAATGTTTATTCTGGTATTTTGAAGATTGACGAGAGTGCGAGCAAGGCTTTGCCTTGCTTGCGAGACTGAAGTCTCACTTCCTAAGGTGCAGACCGCAAATTTTGGAGGCGAGGCTTTAGCCTTGCTTGGGATTTGCTGATTAATTGAAAATTGAAAATGTAATGCAATTTCTGAGATTGAAGATTTTAACAAGAAAATCTTCATATTTCAATATTTTACGTAGAGGCGTTGCATGCAACGTCTTTTGGAGGGATGGGAAATTCTGGGAATATTTTTGAATTTTGGTTATGGTTTTGCAATCGTTAATTGTGGAAGGGTGTGCGTGTTGGGAGAGACGTTGCGTGCAACGTCTGTACGAGGGAAGGGTGTGCGTGTTGGGAGAGAGGTTGCGTGCAACGTGTGTACGAGGGAAGGGTGTGCGTGTTGGGAGAGAGGTTGCGTGCAACGTGTGTACGAGGGAAGGGTGTGCGTGTTGGTGGAGATGTTTTGCTAAAATGTTTTGGCAAAGCGTTGAAAAGTGAAAGATTGGTTATTTGGTTAGTTAATTAATTAGAATAGGCTTTCGATGGTTTTGATGATGTTGTTGTGATCCCATTCTAAGCCGCCTAAGTAGGCGTATTTGATGGTGCCTTGTTTATCTAAGATGAAGCTGGTGGGGTAGGCGTAGATATTCCATGATTTTGCAAATTTGCCATCGCTATCTAGTAGGGTGGGGAAGGTGATGTTAAATTTTTTGATTAAGGATTTGACCATTGGTGCGGGTTCGCCTACGTTGATGGTGATGATTTTGAAAGGTTTTCCTGTTAGGTGTTTTTCAAGTCGTTGTAGGGATGGGATTTCGTCTAAGCAGGGTTTGCACCAGCTTACCCAAAAATTCACTAGGACAATTTGTTGGCGGAGGTTTTGAATGTCAAAGGGTTTGCCTGATAGGGTTGGGTGGTTAAGGGGGATGTTTTGTTTGCCTTTGTAGGGTCTTAGGGTGGTTGCGTGGGTGGGTTTGATTTGCTTGGTTTTGGGGGCTTGGTTGGGATTTTTGAGTTTGCCGATAGTGGTGTTATCAATCCATTGGATGGCGTTTTGATAGAGTTTGGGTAGTTGTTTTTTGGCGTTTAGGTGGCGTTGGTCTAAGGTTTCTTCGGGGCGTTTGTAGAAGCCTGCTTGAAGACCTTGCAGGTGATGGACATGGCTTTGGCTACCGCCTTTTTTGAGTTCGGCTTGAATTTCTTTGTCGCGAAAGTATTTGGTGCCAAATTGTGGTAGGAGGATGTAAATAGGTAGATTGCTTTGCTGGGCGATGGGGGTGTAGGTGGCTTTAGTGCCTATTGCGGTATTTTCGTTAAGTAGGTGCGGTGAGTGGAAGATATGCCCTCGGATAAATGGTTTGTTAGATGGTGAATTGCTGGATGATTTGTTGCTGGATGGTTTGTTGTTGGATGGTTTGTTGCTGAATAATTGTGTTTGTTGTTTAGCTTGTTGTTGAAGCTGATGTTGATGAGCTAAATTTAGGGCTAATTGTGCTCCACGTCCTGAAGCGATTAGATAGCTTTGGGTGTAACCTTGCTGTTGTGCGATTTGAAGTAGTTCTAAGAGGTCGGCAATGTTGATATTTTTCAAACTGCTACGCCCAGGTGAGAGCATGTAGCTGGTATGCAAGTCAACTAACCAGATGGTGATGTGAGAGTTTTTTGTGAGGTCTTTTGTGAGTTGTTTCGCGAGTTCTTTTGAGAGTCGTTTTGCAAGGGATGGATAACCTTGTCCTAAGCCGTATTCGGAGGGTAGGTAGATGAGTAGTTTTTTGTTGCTTGGGTTGGCTGGGCTGGCTGGATTATCAGAATGATGACTGATTGAATAACTTTGAATGCTGATTGAGTTGTCTGAGGAGAGGTCAAACTCTAAGGATTGAATTTGTGGTTTGGTTGTTGCTTGAAGAGTTGCTTCAGTTGCTGACTTGGCTGATGCTTGAGTGGCATAAATTATGGTGGTGTAGATGGTGGTGTAGAGTAAGCTCAATAGCAGTAGTTTGCCGAGGGTTTTCATGGTTGGTATGATGGGTATGGTGAGTATGCAGGGCATGATGAAAATGATGAATATGGGGTGAAGATGAATTGAGTCGTTAGAAGTTCGCAAGCTGTTGGTTAAATTGTTCGGTTTGAAATTTGCTTTTGTTGACTTTGAGGATGAGTGTTTTATCACTTGCGAGGGCAATTGCTTCTATTACGCCAGGTTGTTGGAGTGCCCAGTTGCTCAGTTGTTGGCTGTCGATTGGGTTGCTAAGGTGGCTAAGTGAGAAGGAGCGACTCATGATTTCAAACTTTTTGGGTAGTTTTAAGGGTACGCTTAGCCAGAGTAGCATAATGATGATTAAAATGCCTAATAGCCATTCGCTGCCTGCTGTTTGTAATAATAGACCTGCGGTGGTTGCTCCAATGAAGGCACCTAAGAATTGGCTCATGGTGAACATTCCCATCGCTGTGCCACGCAGTTGATGATGGGCGATGCGGGAGACGAGTGAGGGTAGAATTGCTTCTAAGACGTTAAATCCACCGAAGAATAAGCAAAGTAAGCCGATAAGCATGGATAATGGCAGTAGTGCGGTGTCGGGTGAGAAGAATAGGAAGAGGGTAAAGACTGATAGTATGAGTCCGATTGAAACTAGCATTGCAAAACGTAGCTTTCCTTGTTTTTCGCTAAAGATTATGAGTGGTAGGCTCAAAAGTAACGATAGTAGCATTGCTAAGAGGTAATATTGCCAGTGTTCGGTTAGGGGTATGTTGTAGTGGTTTGCTAACCAGTTGGGGACGAGTAAGAATAAGATGGTTAGGCAGGCGTGTAGGAGTAGGATGCTGATGTTAAATCGCCAGAGTAGTGGTTCTTTTAGGAGGGTTTTAGCGTACCGCCAACTTGTGGAGTAGTTTAGATTTACAAAGGTTGAACGAGCGGGTTCGGCTGGGAGTAGTTTCCAGACGGTGGGGAGGGCGATGATGCTTAAGCCAAAGGTGAATAAGAATATTCCTGATAGTCCTTCCCAAGCGTAGAGCATGGGTCCGAGAATGAGTGCGAGTAAAAACGAAAAACCGATGCTCATGCCAACGATTGCCATGGAACGTGCTCGTTTGTCAATGTCGGTAATATCGGCTAATAGTGCTAACATAACAGCGGCTACGGCTCCACAACCTTGCAAAGCTCGTCCGACAAGTAACCAGCCAATGGATGGTGCAAAGGCTGCGATTAAACTGCCTATGGCAAGTAGGACAAAGCCTAATGCAATGACGGGTTTTCTGCTCCATTTGTCGGATAGGAATCCTAAGGGTATTTGAAATATGGCTTGGGTGAAGCCATAGATGCCAATGGCTAATCCGATTAAGCTGGCACTTATTTGTTGGTTGTTTGCTAAGTCCACTGCAAGTACGGGTAGTACCATAAATAAACCCAGCATGCGGAAGCAGAATAGGAGTGCGATAATAAAGGAGTTTCGCCAATCTTTTGCTAACATTATTGATTTAAGGAGGTTAAGGGTTTATCGGTGCTGTTGGGCTGGGATTGATAGTTGATCTGGGGGCGAGGGCTGAGTTGAGATTGATAGGTGGGTTGAGGTTTGAGTTGAGGTTTCAGCTGGGACTTGAGTTGGAGTTTAGTGGTAAGTTGATGGATTGCTTGGGTTGTCTGGGTTATTTGGGTTGTCAAAAGAGGGTGCAAGAGAGTCCAACTGGGTGAATAAGGTGTAAAGGATAGAGAAGATTGGAATGGTGGTGTAAAGGACATGAATTGTGCAGTTTGGTTAGGTTTGATGAAGTTTGATAGATTTGATGGGGTGTTTTGTAGTGTGGCAAATTTATACAGCAAGACAATTATAATGCAAACTCTTCTTATTGTTAAATTGCTGAGTAGTTAGATGTGGAGAATGTAAAGTTTTAGCCACAGATGAACACGGATGAATGCAGATTTAATGAAGTTGTTATCTGTGTTTATCTGCGTGTATCATTGTTAAATTGCTAAATGTCTTCTGGAGGTGATGGATTGAGTTGTTTATGAAAATTGTTTTTAATGCTGTTTAATCTTATTCTATTTCGTAATTTGTTGTGGTGTGGTCTTTAGGTATGTTAGAATTTAGTTTTTAAAATCTGTAACTACTCAGGCATTTTCTTCAATAGCAGGAAGTCGGTAGGAAGTGGGGGAAAATTATATATCAAGTCCCGCAAGCAAGGTAGAAGCCTTTAGCGATACTGCAAATTTCCGTTAGCGATACTGCAAATTCCCTTTAGCGATATTGCAAATTTCCGTTAGCTATGTTGCAAAAACCCTTGTTCACTATCCTTGCCAATCTTTACAGTGTAGGGTTAAGAGTTTGAGTTCTAAGCAAGATTGAAGTTTTTTCCCTTGTCTCCTAAAACTCTCTAGTCTGGAGACTGAAATCTGTTATCTGAAATCTGATTTCGTGTGCATTCCCATGGCATGTATAGACACCCTAAGAGCGTGTAGGAGCGTGGGAATGAGTCGGGTACAGTTACACTAAATTTTAAAATTTTATGGCTCTGCATTTTGCAGGTATTCTCAATTAACTCTTAATTTTAAATATATTAACGCTTATGAAAACTCGTGCAGCCGTTGCTTGGGAAGCGAAAAAACCTTTATCTATTGAAGAAATCGATATTGAAGGACCCAAGAAAGGGGAAGTCCTCTTAAAAGTTATTGCCACAGGTGTTTGTCATACGGACGCTTTCACTTTGTCAGGTGATGATCCTGAAAGTGCTTTTCCTTGTGTGTTAGGGCATGAAGGTGGGTGTGAGGTTGTTGAATGCGGTGAGGGTGTTACCTCAGTTGCTGTTGGCGATCATGTTATCCCACTCTATATACCAGAGTGTGGCAGTTGTGAATATTGTCATTCTTCAGAGACAAATTTATGTCAATCTATCGCTTCTACGGTTTGGACTGGTTTTATGCCTGATGGAACTCGCCGTTTTTCTTATAAGGGTAAGCCTATTTATCACTATATGGGTACGTCAACCTTTTCTGAATATACCGTTGTTCCTGAAATTGCTTTGGCAAAAATTAATAAGGCAGCACCTTTAGATAAGGTTTGTTTATTAGGTTGTGGTATTACGACTGGTATTGGAGCGGTGTTAAATACGGCAAAAGTGAGAGCTGGTTCTTCGGTGGCGGTGTTTGGCTTAGGCGGTATTGGTTTAAGCGTTATCCAAGGTGCGGTTATGGCGAAAGCAGAACGCATTATTGCTGTTGATTTGAATTCTGATAAGTTTGAGATGGCGAGGGCGTTAGGGGCGACTGATTGTGTTAATCCTAAGGATCATAGTGGCGATATTCAGGAGGTGATTGTTGAAATGACTAATGGTGGTGTTGACTATTCTTTTGAGTGTATTGGTAATGTCAAGGTGATGCGTGCGGCATTAGAATGTACCCATATGGGATGGGGTGTTTCAACGATTATTGGTGTTGCTGGTGCGGGTCAAGAAATTAGCACTCGTCCATTTCAGTTGGTTACTGGTAGAACTTGGAAAGGCACCGCTTTTGGTGGCGTAAAAGGAAGAACCCAGTTGCCTGGCTATGTAGATAAGTATATGGAAGGGGATATTAAGATTGATCCTATGGTAACGCATACATTACCGTTGGAGAAAATTAATGAAGCTTTTGATTTAATGCACCAAGGTAAAAGTATTCGCTCGGTGATTGTTTTTTAGGCGGAGCAGTATTAGAAAGCTCTGAGTAATTAGAGGTTTTTAACCAGAGAGAAGTTTTTATAAAACGCTCTCTGGTTTTTTTTGTGATTATTTTTCTGTTTTTTTGCTTATCCGCCAGCGGCGATGTTGTAACCGCCATCAACATAGACTATCTCACCAGTGATACCAGAGGCTAAGTCAGAGCATAAAAATGCTGCTGTGTTGCCAACTTCTTCAATGGTAACAGGTCTGCCAAGAGGTGTGATGGCGGATGCTTTTTCTTGCAGTTCTCTGAAATTTTTAATACCACTTGCTGCTAAGGTGCGGATAGGTCCTGCTGAAATTGCGTTAACTCGAATACCATCCTTACCCATTGCTCCTGCCATATAGCGAGTACTTGCTTCAAGGCTGGCTTTGGCAATGCCCATAATGTTGTAGTTAGGGATAGCACGTACAGCACCTAAATAGGTCATCGTTAATAAGGCACTCTGTTCGCTAAGGAGAGGACGCATGGCTTTTGCAATAGCGGTAAAACTCCAAGCACTGATGTCATGAGCCATGATAAAGCCATCTCGTGTGGTAACATCAACGAAATCACCTTCTAATTGCTCACGTGGTGCAAAAGCGATTGCATGTACTACAATATCAATACTTCCCCAGTGTGCTTTGATAGCCGTGGTTAATTCCGCAACTTGTTGTTCGTTGGTAACATCACATTCAAAACTTGCACCGTTACCGCATTCTGTTGCGAGTTTTTCAACGCGTGATTTTAGTTTTTCGTTTTGATAAGTGAGGGCAATTTCAGCACCTTCACGATACATTGCATGTGCAATTCCCGATGCGATTGACTTGTCATTCGCAACGCCAAGTATCAATGCTTTTTTGTTGGTCAAGAATCCCATAAGATTAAAAGTAGTTGTTTGTTGAGAGGGTAGCTGATGAGCTATAGAGAGAAGTTTTGCATGATGCTACGCTTCTAAGAGTTGTGGTTTGCCTAATTGAAATCTTGCAAACCTCGTAAACTATTATGCACTAAATTGGCATAGTGGTTTAGTGCAAGTTTAGTACAAGTCTAATAAACTGAAAAAATCGACACGGATAAACCGTGTCGATTTAAAAAGGAGGAAATTGTGTTTAACTGGTAAGGTATTAACGTTTTGAGTATTGAGGACGTTTTCTGGCTTTGCGTAAACCAATTTTTTTCCGCTCCACTTGTCTTGCATCACGTGTGATATAACCGTTTTGACGAAGTACAGATTTTAGTTCTTCATCGTAGTTGACTAAGGCTCTCGCAATGCCATGTCTGATTGCACCTGCTTGTCCACTAGTTCCACCACCTTGAACATTGACAATAATATCAAAAGTTTCAAGCATGTCAACAGTTTCTAAAGGTTGGCGAATAACCATTTTATCGGTTTCGCGACCAAAATATTGTTGTTGATCTTTTTTGTTAATCGTAATAGCTCCAGTACCGCGACGTAAAATGACTCGTGCAACTGACTCTTTTCTGCGACCTGTTGCGTTATACTGTTCTATTTTTTCTTGCCCTGTTTTTTCTTGTCCCATTTTCTCTCCTAATCTCAATATTTTATTTGTGGGTTATTGGTTTGTTGATTTTATTTATTGATGTTACGCAACTAATTTTTTATCCTGCAACTTGAGTGTTGTTGGATTTTGCGAATGATGAGGATGCTCTGAACCTTCATATACTTTTAGTTTTTTGAAAATTGAGCGACCTAAAGGACCTCTAGGAATCATGCCTTTTACAGCTAACTCAATAATTTTTGTAGGTGAGCGTTTTTGTAGTTGCTCAAAGGTAAAAGTTTTAAGATTGCCTACATAACCTGTGTAATGATGGTATTTTTTGTCAGTACGCTTATTGCCAGTCACTGCAATTTTTTCCGCATTGATAACAATAACATAATCACCACAATCAACATGAGGTGTAAAAATGGGCTTATGTTTACCACGCAATCTGGCAGCAATTTCAGCAGCTAAACGACCAAGAGTTAATCCATCTGCATCTACCACATACCAATCAGGTGTAATATCCGCTGGTTTTTGAACAAAACTTTTATAACCAATCATAATTAAAGAAATTAAAAAAAATAACAAATATTGTTGAATCTTTACACTGTAAGTCGCTAATTTTTACCAGAGTTTGAGGGTTTGACGGACTTAAAAGACTAATAAGAACGCACGCAATAATGACTCAAGTCCACCAGCTTCCTCCCACTCTTTTTCTTACAGCAAGCTACTAATTATAACATACCCCACAACTATTAATTATGTAATATAAACCAAATATGAGAAGTATTGTTGGGATGGGATTGAGATTGGAAACAAGGATGTAGGAAATTTTGTTGAGAGATTTGTTTTGGGGATTTGTCTTGGAAGTTCGTTATTGGTGTTTGTCCTTATGTTTAATTTAAGTTCTTTGCTTTTAAGTCCTGTTAATCTGTTGTATTTTTTTGCAATATGAGGGCTTGTTTTTGATTTCAGAGGTTGCCTCTTTTGTGATAGATAAATCAGAGGTACCCTTTAGTAAATTCCGCCATCTACGGAGAGGGTTTGGGCGGTTATGAAACGGCTTTGATTAGAGGCTAAAAATAAGGCTAAGTTGGCAATATCACTGGGGTCAATGAGTGATTTTAAGCATTGATTGTTCATTAGGTTGGCTTCTATTTCAGGAGTGAACCAGAGTGTTTTTTGGCGTTCGGTCATTATCCAATCTGGCATGATGTTATTGACTCGAATGTTAGCTTCACCGAAATCTCTTGCCAATGATCGAGTCAGTCCAATCATCGCAGCTTTAGCTGTGGCATAGCAGGCTAAATTTGGTGAACGTTTGATAAAACTGGTTGAGCTAAAGTTTATTTTGTTGCATATCGGAGTAAATTTGCTGTGAAGCAAAGAATACATGACGTAAATTAATCGCTTGCATATTATCCCAAATATCTTGGGTAATTTCCTGTGGTTGATAGCGAGTATCGCAACCCGCATTGTTAATTAATACGCTAATACTGCCTAATTCTTGGGAGATTTCTGAAATGGCTTGTTGGTAGGCTTTAATATCTGTAATATCACAGGTACGGAAGCTAACGGTGTGATTTGAGAGTTTGTCAACTAAGGTTTTTGCCGCTTCTTGGTTAATATCAACAAAGCCGACTTTGGCACCTTGTTCAGCAAGGGCGGTAACTAATCACCAATACCAGCAGCACCGCCACTAATAAAAACAGTTTGATTTTTGAGTTCAGGATATGTTAATG
Source organism: Phacellophora camtschatica (assembly GCA_036873815.1). Classification (NCBI taxonomy): domain Eukaryota; kingdom Metazoa; phylum Cnidaria; class Scyphozoa; order Semaeostomeae; family Ulmaridae; genus Phacellophora; species Phacellophora camtschatica. Next base: position 99,284 of record JAYJMH010055536.1, on the reverse strand, counting down.
TGATTTAATGAAATTGAGAGTTTCAAATAGGTATGTTCTAGTATTTGTAAGTTTGTGAACATTTTTTGTAACTACCCATTTGTAATTACCTAAGGTATTATGAAGCCCGAATTTTTTGCCGTGGCAAATAAGACAAACTATTGATTGAGGAGAGAGTTTCGTAGATTGGGGATGGTATAAACGAAATAATCGTTTTATTTCAGAGTCTTGGAAAAGACGTTTTGGTAAAATGTCTGTACGGATTAGGCGATATATGTGGAAATTGTGATAACCGATTTGTTTTGTTTGTCCTTAGCCTCCTAAAGCTCTGAGGTCTGGAGTCGGAAATCTTACATTCATCTGCGTTTATCCGTGTTCATCTGTGGTTAATTTTCTGAAATCTGGAGACTAATCCCGTATGTATTTATTCCCACGCGGAGCGTGGGAACGAGTCGGGTACCTGAGTAGTTGTTTAGTCCCAGACAGTGTTGAAGTGGTTAGGCTTGTTCTAACTTTTTCGCAATATTGAATCTTTTGGTTTGGGATTTTTGTTTGATTTGCTGATAGGTCAGCGGTTCGTTTTGTTTGTTGAATGTGTTGACTTCTGCAACGAGACAGTAGGAGTTTAATTTTTCCTTTAGGTCAGAGACGGTTTTTGTTGCGGTCTGTGGTTTTTTGTTTTTACCAGCAACTAACGATTGAATCTGCTGTGTTTCATCTTCGGATAAATTATATTCTTTTTTGAGTACAGATAATAATTTTTTGTTTGACTGTTTGGGGCTTTCGATTTCCATTAAGTCATTACAAAGACGTTGGATTTGGTTGAGTTGCAAAACTTGTAATTCTAATTCTTCTTTATGCATGAGATAAACCTTTTGATAGTGTTAAATGTGGATTGATAATATTTATATTTTCAATTTAAAAATATTGGCAATTCATTTAGATAAAACTAAGATAAAACCAATATAAATTAATAAAGAGGTGCTTTTTTATATTCACCCTATCTTGAAATTATATACAAATTGGTTTTAGAATACAGAATACAACCTGCTTTTTTTTAATTATAGGAATACGATTAATATAATTTGAGGTGTTATTTTTTCTCACTATTTGTTAATAATTGAATAACTTGATGGTAGCGATCTAAGGTTTTGTGTAAAATTTCATCAGGTAATATGGGTCCAGGTGGTTGTTTATTCCAATCTAATTTTTCTAAATAATCACGTACAATTTGTTTGTCAAAGCTGTTGGGACTGGTTCCAATTTGATAATCGTTGATGTCCCAAAAACGTGATGAGTCGGGGGTGAGAATTTCATCCATAAGGACGAGTTGATTATTTTCATCTAAACCAAATTCCAATTTAGTATCGGCAATGATGATGCCACATTGTGCGGCATATTGTTCAGCAAATTGGTAAAGTTGTAGGCTAATGTTTTTTATTTGTTGTGCGAGAGGTTCGCCAATTAATTCAATGGTGGCTTGAAAGTCGATGTTTTCATCGTGTTCGCCAAGAGCAGCTTTGCTGGAGGGGGTGTAGATGGGTTCAGGTAGTTTTTCGGCTTTGCTTAGTCCAGCAGGTAGTTGAATGCCACAGATTTTACCGCTGGTTTGGTAGTCCTGCCAGCTTGAGCCGATGATATATCCTCTTACGATGGCTTCAACGGGTAGAGCTTTGAGTTTTTTTACACCGAGTGCTCGTTTGTGAACAAGCTCAAATTCTTGTTTGGATAATAGTTTTTCAAGTGGTAGCTCAACGCAGTGATTTTTTATGATATGCTGTGTTTTGTTAAACCAGAATTTTGAAATTTCAGTTAATAATTCTCCTTTACCATTTAAAGGGGAGGGGAGGATTACATCAAAAGCAGATAGGCGATTGCTTGCTATAATAAGCCAGTTGCCATTACCAGCATCATAGATGTCTCGAACTTTACCACGATGGACAACGGGTAGTGAGTTGATTTCAAGTGGGTAATCTTTTAGCACGTGAGTTAATACGAATGATTTGATTGAAAGAATGAAATTTCTAATTGTGATTAGAAGGGGGGGGTAAAATATTTTATACTTAATTTTATATTAAGGGTATGTTGAATACATTGGTTTAGTGATGCAAAATGGGATATTTATTTTTTGGAGTTATTTTTTATTGTATAAGGTTGCATCATCATTATAGCCTTTTTTCTTGGTTTTCTTTTTTTTGCTTTGTTTTCGTTGTTTGGCTATGTTGAGTAAGTATTCTTCGGTGATATGACCTGTTGAGTATTTGCCATCAAAGCAGGAGGTGTCAAATTGGTTAATGGTTTTATTCAAGTTGGCATCGGCAACGGATTTGATTAAGTCGCTGAGTTTTTGGAAGATGATTTTATCGGCTCCGATATAGTTGCTGAGTTGTTCAAGGGTGGGTTGCTGGCTTGCAATAAGTTCATCGCTAGTTGGTATATCAATGCCGTAAACATAGGGATGTTTGACGGGCGGTGAGGCAGAGGCAAAATAGACTTTTTTGGCACCAGCACGGCGGGCAAGAGTAACGATTTCTTTGGAGGTGGTGCCACGAACGATGGAGTCATCAACAAGAAGTACCTTTTTGTCTTTAAATTCGGTGTTGACGGTGTTGAGTTTTTGTTTTACGGATTGGGTTCGTTCTTCTTGTTCTTGCATGATGAAGGTTCTGCCAATGTAGCGATTTTTGATGAATCCTTCTCGGTAGTCAATGTTTAAGGCACTTGCCATTTGAATGGCACAGGGACGGCTGGTGTCTGGGACTGGCATGATAACATCAATATCATTGTCAGCCCATTCATTTTTTACCTGCTGGGCTAAGTAATGTCCCATGTTGAGGCGTGCTTGATAGACTGATATGCCATCAACGATGGAGTCAGGGCGGGAAAAATAAACGTATTCAAAAATACAGCTACGATATTGTGGATTAGGGTGGCAAATTTTGCTATGAATATTGCCTTTGAGGTCGATTAGGATCGCCTCTCCTGGTGCAATATCACGTTCAATGGTGAAGTCTTGTGCTGTTAGGGCGATGCTTTCAGAGGCGATTGCCCATTCGGTTTTTCCATTTTTTTCGCGTTTGCCATAAATGAGTGGGCGTAGTCCAAAAGGGTCACGAAAAGCGACTAAACCAAAACCAACAATCATGCCAACCGTTGCATAAGCTCCAATTACTCGTTGGTTGAGTTGGCTGATTGCTTTGAAGATGGCTTCTGGTTCGAGTTTGGGTTCACCATGGCGACTCAATTCATCGGCAAAGGTGTTAAGTAGGACTTCGGAGTCAGAGCGTGTGTTGATATGGCGAAAGTCTTTTTCTTCCAGTTCTTTGGCTAGTTGTATGGTGTTAATGATGTTACCGTTATGGCATAGGGCAATGCCATAGGGAGAGTTGACATAAAGTGGCTGAGTTTCTTCATTGGAATAGCTACCAGCGGTTGGGTAGCGAACATGACCAATACCGACATCGCCTTCAAGGTATTGTATATGCCGAGTGCGATAGACCTCACGAACCAAACCTTGTCTTTTATGTAAGCGTAGGTGGCTGTTGTTTAGGGTCATGATGCCAGTGGCGTCTTGTCCTCGATGTTGTAATAGGGTCAGTCCGTTAAATAGAGTTTGGCTGATGGGGTGAGTACTATTTGGAGAGCAAACTCCGATGACGCCACACATAATTTAGTTTGTTGTGATTTTTTGTAGTAGGGTTTATCTGATAATGGAGAATTCTTGAGCTTTCTCCATTGCTTGAATTTTGGGATAGTTTGTTTTGCCAGAGCCGAGTGCTGGGATGGAGGGGCTATATTTGATGGTTTTGGGCAATAATAATTCCGAAGAGCCTGTGTTTTTTAGGTGTTTTCGGATTTTGGCTTTGGATAGGTCGGGGCAGGTGGTGATGAGAATGATTGCTTCTCCTTTTTTGCTGTCTTCAACGCCAATGGCTGCGGATTGATGTTCAGGCAGTAGTACTTTTATAAGTTCTTCTACTTGAGTGAGTGAGACCATTTCACCTGCAATTTTGATGAATCGTTTAACCCTGCCTTTGATTTGTATCATACCTTCTTCATCAACGGTGGCAATATCTCCCGTATCATGCCAGCCATCAGGTGGTGGGATGAGTTTATCAGGGTTATCGGGCATAATATAACCTTGCATAATGTTTGGGCCACGAACCGTCAAAGAGCCACCTTCTTCAATGCCTTCTACAGGTCGTAAGTAATATTCCATATTGGGCATAAAGCGTCCAACGGTGCCACTCTTGGCGATAAAGGGTGTGTTGGCACTGATAATAGGCGAAGTTTCAGTAACCCCATAACCTTCGTAAACGGGTACGGAATAATGTTCTCTCCAGTATTTTAAAGTGCCTTGTTTTAATTTTTCAGCACCAACCATAATCATACGTAAGGTGTGTAAATCATAACGGCTTGCATAGCGTTGATAGCCATTGAGAAAGGTGTTGGTGGAGAAAAATATGGTTGATTCGGTGTCATAAATAAGTTCAGGTATGGCACGGTAGTCCAGTGGTTTTGGGTATAGAAATATCTTAGAGCTTTTAGTGATTGCAAGCATGAGGGCGGTAAACCCAAAACTGTGGAAGAGTGGTAAGTTGATGAAGAATTTATCTTTTTGATTGAAGCTAAAACGAGCAACGCCTTGTGCGACATTGCTTAAGACGTTGCTGTGTGAGAGTAGCACGCCTTTTGGTGCACCTTCTGAGCCTGAGGTGAAAAGCATTACCGCTGTTCGTTCACCATTAAGTTTAAAATTCTGTTGTTGTTGTAGCTTGGTTAAGTGGTGGTTTGGACGAAGGCTGTTAAGCAAACCCATTATTTTTTCTTTCGGGCTGATTGTGGTTGCCAATTCTTCAAGGTAAATAATTTGGCAGTTGAGTTGTTGGATGTTTTCAATTACATTTTGCAATTTGGCAACATCAATAAACTTCTTGGAGGTGATTAGAGTGCTACTTTTGGATGTTTTAAGGGTGGAGCAAATATTTCGGCTGCCCATGGTGTAATTAATCATTACGGGGGTTTTTCCAGCTATTTGGGTTGCAATAAGGGTAATTGCCATAGCGTTGGTATTTGGTAGCATAATAGCGATAGATTGACCTTCGCTATTGAGCTGAATAATTTTATTTGAGAGAATAAAAAATTTTGTTACGAGAGAGCCGTAGCTGAGTGGTTTACGGTTGATATCCTCCATGACTTTATAATTTCGACCGCTCAATTTCAGTTGTTGAATCACTTGATGAGGGATGGAGGATTGGGTACGCTGAGGTAAAATGTGCAGTTGGCACATAATATCATATAGTTTTAGTTGTGCCTGTCGGCGACGTTTTTTGCCGACCAGTTCATCATCAATTTTAAATTCGCAAGGAGGATGAATGGTTAGGATGACTTTCGGGAAAATTCTGCGTTTAAGTAGATGTCCAACTTTTGAGAAAAATGAGTATTGTACGCCATCAATATGTATTGGTAATATAGTTGCATTGCACTTATCGGCAATTAAAGATGCACCATCATAAATTTTCATCATGCCACCTGTGGTGCTAATTCTCCCTTCGGGGAAAACAACACATTTGTTGCATAGGTTTAGTTGCTTGATGAGTTCTCGAGTTGCAAAAGGGTTGTCAGGATCAATTTTCCAAGTTTCAACAAGATGCAATAAAGGTTTGATATACCATTTTTCAGCAATTTGAGTGTTAATTGCAAAAACAGCTTTTTCAGGCAGACAGTAGGCGAGAATTGCTGGGTCTAAATAAGATAGGTGGTTCGCTACGATAAGTACCTTATCGCCAGCTTTGTGGAAGTTTTCGATTCCAATGATTTCAACACGATAAAGGGTTTTCAGAATGACTGTGATCAGTTTATTAATCATAGATATTGAGTGTTTTTTGCAGTACGATGAAACTAAATAGTTGTACGATGATGAGCAAGTTAAATATATTCATTAATGTTATGTCTAACCCTTTTAAGAGAATAATAATCAATGCACTTCCCAAAATAAATGCCGAGTTGACAATATTGTTGCATGAAATAATGCGACTAATAATATTTTTTGGGGCGTGTTGTTGCAATAGGGTGTAGAGAGGTATGATAAAGAAACCAGCGGTAATTGAGAAAAATAGCAATGATAGGGTGGTTGCTATGGCATAGGGTTTTACAAAAAAGGCGGTTGGTGTAAAAAGAGTGGTGTTTTCGATTTGTTTGGTTAATATGCTTAATGGTAATGGTAGACTAGGTTCATAAGTTTTAGTGAATAGATAACCAAACAGAATAAATAGGAATAAACCAATGGTCATGAGTACATGAACATAACTAATATATCTTATGACGATGACACCTTTAAAAATTCGGTAGCAAATTGCTGCACCAATAGCCATGCCAATGATTACCACAGATAACAATGCACTGAGAACCTGTTCATCTGAAAAAAGTACATTTTTTGTATAGTTGGGTAGTTGGGTGAGTATGGTGGCACCCAAGAACCAAAACCACGCAATCCATAAGATGGCATTCCAGCACTGAGTATATTTATGCGTTGTTTTAATGAGTTGCCCAAAAGCAAGAATAAAATTGCAGTTAATTTTTAACTGTTTATCTTGAGTGGGCGTTTTAGGAATAAATAAACTACTCAACCAACCAATGATGGCAAAGGATACCATCAAAATAAATATCCAGATCGTACCATGATCCCATAAAACAATTAAGCTACCAGCAAGTGTGCCAAGAAGAATGGCTGTGAAGGTGCTACTTCCAATCAATGCATTGCCGAGTAGTAATTCCTGTTTGGATAAATGTAAGGGGAGTAGAGCATATTTGATAGGTCCAAAAAAAGCGGACTGAGTACCCATTAAAAATAGTAGCAGGAGCAAGAAATTTAGGCTTTCCCAATAAAAACCGATGAAACAGCTTGCCATCAGTAGTATCTCAATGCCTTTAAAAATTTGAACTAAGCGAGACTTTTCGTATTTGTCAGCAATTTGTCCTGCTATGCTAGAAAACAACAAGAAAGGTAAGATAAATAACGCCCCAGCAAGTGCAAGAAAAATGGTGATGTCGATGCCTTGTTTGTCTGCAATGGCATAGGTTGTCCAAACTATGAATGCATTTTTAAATGCATTGTCATTAAAGGCACCGAGAAACTGGGTGATAAAAAGGGGGAGAAAGCGTTTTGCTTTGAGGAGGCGTGAAGTTGAGGTAACAAACATTGCAAAAAATGATTTTAGGATAGCAATGAAATGTTAATGGGTGGCATGTGAATTTATGGAACTGAAGTCCTTAAATTATTTAATTTGGTCGGAGTGGAGAGATTTGAACTCCCGACCCACTGCTCCCAAAGCAGTTGCGCTACCAGGCTGCGCTACACTCCGACAGAAATATCTTAACAAGGCGGGTAATATTGCTCAATATTGAATTGATACCGAGAATTGCCAATCTTGATAAGATTTTTTAAATGGTATAAGTAAATTTTATCCGATTATGCAAAAATATTCAAAGATGTAAGGGGATATGACGTACTTTTTCCATAAATTCGGAAATTTTTATGGGACACTTCACGCCAGGAGATAGCTCAACCCCACTGCTTACATCAATAGCATAGGGTTTTAGGGTGATTAATCGGGTTGTCACATTTTCAAGATTGATGCCACCTGCTAAGATATATGGTGCAGGCAATGATTGTTTTGCTAACCAATCTTCGGGTATTGTTTCTCCACTTCCTCCATAAAGTGTTTGATGCCACTTGTCTAATAAGACCGCTTGTGCTCCAGTCTGCAAGATATGGTGCATGGTGGTGGGTAGTTCGTTAGGATTTTGTACTCGTAAAGCTTTAATATAAGGGAAGTTAAACTGGTTGCAAAATTGACTCGTTTCATCACCATGAAATTGGAGTAAATCAAGAGGGATGTGTTCAATAATGCGTTGTACTTGCTCTTTGGGTTGGTTGACGATTAGGGCAATGCGACAGATATTGTCAGGTACTTCTTTGAGAATTGTTTTACATTGTGGTAAATCAATAGCTCGTTTTGATAGTTTTGGATCAACACCAACTAAAAAGCCTAAGGCATTTACGCCATGCTCAATGCAAACTTGTGCATCGTTTAAATTAGTGATGCCGCAAATCTTTACTGGACAGATGGTAGGTTGAGAGGGGTATTGAATAAAGTTAGAAATTGACATGGTTTGCTTTTCTTGAAATCAAATATCAATGGTGTCGGTATGTGCTTTTAATTTCCCAAAAAAATATAAGTTTTTTTATCAATTATTATCAATGGTTTAATTGAATTGACGGTTTTTTTTACTATTTTTTTTTAAGAATTTGTTGACTTTTTCGTGATAGGGTCTATAATATTTAAGTAACGATATGTTGCACTGCAACATAAAAGCAAAATGCTTTAATATACTTACTTAACTTTTACTCAATTTTAATACTCAGGAGACAATTATGTTTGACTTAAATATCAGCAAAAAAATGTATGAAGAAAATGTAGCTTTGGCAACTAAAGTTTTCAACTTAAACCAAAAAGCAACTCAAGCTTTCTTAGGTTCTCAAGTGGAATTTGCTAATCAACTAATGACAACTGCACAAACCAATGCGACTGAAGTTGGTAATGCTAAATCACCTAAAGATTTAGAAGATTCATTACAAAGCAGTCAATCTAAAGCGGCTGAATTGGTTGCAAAATCAAGCGTTGAATACATCAACCTTTGCAAAGACTATCTTGATGGCGTAAGCAAATTAGTTGGAGAAGCTCAAAAAACAACTAAGGTTGCTGTTGCTAAGTAATTTTTTTAAGCGAGTTTTAAAAACACTTTAAGCTTATAAATTGCTAATAAAGGATGAGGATACTGGTTTAATTTAGATTTAGACATTTTACCAGTAGTCCTCATTTTTTTTGTTCAATACCTTTATGGTGAGTTTATATCATCTTTCAATTGAGTTTTTTCAATTGTGTCTTTCAATTACAAATTAGAATTTAAAAAAACATCATTAGTGCTAATCTTAGAGTAAGAATAAATTTTCTTACAAAAGGAGAGTAGAGTAAAATTATGTTTACTCTTAATCTTCAGGGTAATCTTCAAGATGAACCTTGAGATAAACCTCAAGATGAATATTACGATTGTTTTTTAAATTTTTTAAGGAGAAAATGTGAATAAAGTGGCATCTCTATTGATATCAAGTGTGTTTGCAGGCATCATGGTGACGTTCGGTATATCCAGTCAGGCAGCCATTAAAATTGATTCAAATATTCCAAATTATCAAGTAACAAGCGGTGTATCAGGCAAGCTATCAAGTGTCGGTTCAGATACCTTAGCCAATCTAATGACGCTATGGGCAGAAGAGTTTAAGCGTTTATATCCCAATGTTTCTATTCAAATTCAAGCGGCTGGTTCATCCACTGCTCCTCCTGCTTTGACAGAAGGGACTGCTGATGTGGGTCCAATGAGTCGCAAAATGAAAACCAAAGAAGTTAAATCATTTGAGAAAGTACATGGTTATAAATCGTTACCGATTCCAGTTGCTGTTGATGCATTGGCAGTCTATGTGAATAAGGATAACCCAATTGTTGGATTAAGCATTCCTCAAGTGGATGCGATTTTTTCAGCAACTCGTAAATGTGGCTATCATGAGTCGGTTGAGAAATGGGGACAATTAGGTCTTAGCGGTAATTTGCAAGATCAAAGTATTCAACTTTTTGGCAGAAATTCGGTTTCTGGTACTTATGGTTATTTCAAAAAACGAGCTCTTTGTAAAGGCGACTTTCGCAATAGTGTGAATGAGCAACCAGGTTCTGCATCGGTGGTGCAATCAGTTACGGCTTCAATTAATGGTATTGGTTATTCGGGTATTGGTTATCGTACTGCTGGAGTGAGAATTTTGCCATTGGCTAAAAAACATGGCGGTAAATTTGTGGATGCAACGGCGCAGAATGCCGTCAATGGAAAATACTCCTTAGCTCGCTTTTTATACGTCTATGTAAATAAAAAACCAAACCAGAAACTTTCGCCGAAAGTATCAGAATTTATTAAATTAATTCTTTCTCAACAAGGACAGCAAGTTGTTGTGAAAGACGGTTATATTCCATTGCCAGCTAAAGTGGTAAGTAGGTACCTAAAACGACTGAATAAATAGAAGTACCTCTATTGCCAAGCATTAGCATTGCATAAGTCATCCAAGTACTGAATCAGTTTTAAATTGGATGTCTTTAAGGCGATGCACATCATCCCATTCAACGTTAGTTTAAATAGCAAACCAAGAAAGTCATAATAATTTACTATCGGTTTTCTATTTAATAAATGTTATCGAATTTTAACGGTTCATAAGTGCTAATTTGCTAGTTTATTATGCGAATTACGAATTAATTATGTTGGCATTATTGGCACTTTGAAATATTCTTAAAGACTTATGCCGAGTTATCAGCTTTGTTACTATTTTTGATACTCCGTATAAGTATTACTCAGATTATTCATTATTTGTAACTACTCTTTAGTGGTTTTATAGCATGACTTTTGTGTGTTATGTTATGTAGGATAGGTATATGTCGTTATGGATTTAGCGATTTAGCCGACTAATGTAGTGGTCTATTTAATACTATTCAAATCTTAATTTTATAAATTTCAAATTTTCATTTACAGGAGAACTCATGAAGGATATCGTCATTGTTGCAGCAAAGAGAAGTCCAATTGGCAATTTTTGTGGTAGTTTATCAACCCTCCAAGCTGCTGATCTTGGTAGTTTAGCCATTCAAGCCGTTTTGGAAAAAACTGGCATAGACAGCAATCTTGTGGATGAGGTTATTTTTGGTCAAGTTTTACAAGCTGGTTGTGGTCAAAATCCAGCGAGACAGGCATTGATTAAAGCGGGTTTAAATCAATCTATTCCAGCAATTACGATTAATAAGGTTTGTGGCAGTGGTATGAAATCTATTCAGTATGCCGCCCAAGCTATCGCTCTTGGTGATGCTGAAGTGATTATTGCAGGTGGTCAAGAGAATATGTCACTTGCACCACATGTATTGCAAAACACTCGTACCGGTCAGAAGTTAGGTAATATGCCTTGTTTGGATGTTATGTTGAATGATGGATTGACCTGTTCGTTAAGCAATGGTATTCATATGGGAATTACGGCTGAAAATCTTGCTGAAAAGTATGATTTAAGCAAGCAAATGCAAGATGAATTTGCTCTTAATTCTCAACTTAAGGCGACTAAAGCACAACAAGATGGTAAGTTTGATGAGGAAATTTTTACTGTTTCAATTCCGCAACGTCGTGGTGATCCTATTGAGTTTGCAACGGACGAGTTCGTAAAAACTAATGCCACTATTGAAAATATTGCGAAAGTGCGAGCCGCCTTTAAAAAAGATGGGTCAGTAAGTGCGGCTAATGCTTCTGGGATTAATGATGGTTCAGTAGCTCTACTCGTGATGAGTGCTGATAAGGCTAAGGAGTTGGATTTAACGCCAATCGTGCGTGTGGTTGGTTTTGCAAGTGCTGGTGTTGATCCTACGATTATGGGAATTGGGCCAGTTGATGCAACCAATAAACTCTTAAATAAAATTGACTGGTCAATAGATAGTCTTGATTTGATTGAATCTAATGAAGCGTTTGCAGCTCAATCATTGGCAGTTAATAAAGAGCTTGGCTGGGATACGGATAAGGTCAATGTTAATGGTGGGGCAATTGCTTTGGGTCATCCAATTGGTGCAAGTGGTGCTCGTATCGTAACGACTTTAATCCACGAAATGAAACGTAGTAATAAACAACGTGGTTTAGCAACGATGTGTATTGGTGGTGGTCAAGGTATTGCCAGTGCGTTTGAATTAATCTAAATATTGTAGATTTTAAATATATAAAAATCAGGAGATAAGAATATGACACAAATAGCTATTGTAACAGGCGGAACTGGTGGTATTGGTACCGCAATTGCTCGTAAACTTAGAGATGATGGGTATCAGGTTATTGCGACATCGCACTCCCAAGAATCTTCCGTAAAATGGCAGAAAGATGAATTAAATCAGGGAATTGCGGTTCTACCTGTTGAGGTGAGTGATTTTTCCAGTTGTGAAGCATTTGCTGAAAAAGTTCTTGCTGATTTTGGAGTGCCTTATTTAATCGTTAATAATGCAGGTATTACTCGTGATGCACCGATGAAACGGATGAGTGCTGAACAATGGAATGAGGTTATTTCAACGAACCTCAATAGTGTTTTTAATATTACTCGTCAATTTCTTAATGGTATGTTAGAAGCAAATGCTGGCAGAGTTGTCAATATTTCCTCTATCAATGGTCAGAAAGGGCAGTTTGGTCAAACCAACTATTCAGCAGCAAAAGCAGGAATGCATGGCTTTAGTATGGCTTTAGCACAAGAGGTGGCACGCAATAAGATTACCGTTAATACCATTTCTCCAGGTTATACGGATACGGCTATGGTGCGTGCTGTACGAGAAGATATTCTGGCTAATATTATTAATCAAGTTCCAATGAAACGTTTGGCTTTACCAGAAGAAATAGCTAGCCTAACTGCCTTTTTAGCGTCCAAGGATGCCGCTTATATCAGTGGTGCGAATATTCCTATTAATGGTGCTCAATACACAAGTTAATATACAACAAACTTAAACATATAACTAACACAGCGAGATTGCTATTATGAATGATTTTTTTAATAACTGGACCAGCTTATGGCAACAGAACATGAATAAGCCCTTTAAGGATACCCCCTTCAATAATATGGGTAGTATGGGCAATATGGGTAATGTGGAGCAATGGCAGCAACAATTCACTGAGTTTAACCCAATGAGTTTCTGGCAAAATGCTTTATCTGAGAACGACTTGGTTCACAATCTAACTCAACCATGGTTGCAAAATTCTCAGAAAAATTTCTTTGGTTTTTCCCCATTAAGACAATTTTTATTGCAAGATGTTGACTTTGCTAATATGTTAGCCAATCCATTGATTGAGCAGTTGCATAAACTCGTTGATTCTAAGCAATCGGAGCAAAATGTTAAGGAAACGTTACGCAAACTTTCTGAATATTGGTATCAGCATTCTAATGTAGCTTTTGATCGAAACATTGAGATGTTAGAATGGCAAAAAAACACTTTGCAAATGTTATTGGAGAAAGGGCAGTTTGACTACTTGGATAACGATCTTGTTAGACATGTTAAACAATACTTTCAAAATATTCTAAACTTAATTCAACAGAGTATTAATTTAATTCGCGTTTTTGATGGTTTCGATAGTGAGCTAACGAATCGCTTTATTGATAAAACGGTAACCAGTGATATTAGTTTAGAGGATAGCAAAGAGCTATTTAATTTATGGTGTCAACTATTTGATGAATACTATAAAGAATATGTTTTTAGTGAGCCTTATCAACAACATTTTGCTGATTATAGCTCTGCTTTAGCACAATTAAAGCAGGGACAACAAGATATTATTGATCTTTATGTAACCCAAATGGGCTTGCCCTCCAGACAGTTGATGGATTCGCTAACTAAACGAGTACACCAACATCATAAACAGTTGCGTAAGATGACAAGAACCGCTACCGAAGAAGATCAAGTTAAGGAAGCCGAGTTTCAGCAATTACAAGTGACCGTCACCACCTTGACTGATCGGATTGGTCAGCTTGAAGCACAGATTGAAAATTTGCAGGCTCAAGCGAGTTTGCTAATTAACAATCAAGCGACTGCTGAATCTAAATCAGAGCTGGAGCCAGAGACAAAATCAGCACCTCGTGCAAAAAAGGCTACCAAGAAATCGTCAGTAAAAGCAACGACTTCTAAAACAACGAGTTAGTCATAATTAAAAACTATTGAATCATAATTGATTCACTCTCACTACTTATATTTTATACACTACCATGAATCATACATTTCAAGAAGCCATTGAAATTTCGCAAAAAATGTTCAATGCTTATGAGAAGTTAAATAACTTCCAGAAAAAAACCTATGGTATAACTCCTTACAATGTGGTCTTAGAAATCGACAAATTGCGTTTATTGCAATTTGTGAGCGATACACCTAAACAAAATAAACCTCCATTATTGATTAGCTATGCTTTAGTTAATCGTTATACTATTGCTGACTTGCGTTCAGGAAAATCCTTAGTACAAAAACTGCTTGATGCAGGGTTGGATGTTTATGTGATGGACTGGGGTTATCCAGATGATATTGATCATTATCTTGACTTAGAGGATTATGTTTTTGACTATATTGATAGTTGTGTTGACCATATTTTGAATGAACATCAAATAGACCAGCTCAACCTATTAGGTATTTGTCAAGGTGGAACATTATCAGTTTGTTATACAGCAAGTTTTCCAGAGAAGGTCAAAAATCTTATCACTATGGTGACACCGATTGACTTTCAAACGCCCGATGATATTCTCAGTCATATGGTACGTAAAATTGATGTGGATGAATTTGTTGGTGCTTATGGTAATATCTCAGGACAGTATCTAAATGCTAATTTTGGTAGTTTAATGCCAACGACATTAAATATTATGAAATGGCTCTCAGCATTGGATAGTTTAGCGGATCATCGAACAGCCGATTTCTTCCTAAGTATGGAAGCATGGATACAAGATAGCCCTGATCAAGCTGGTAAAGCTTATCAAGAGTTTTTGACGTATTTTTATCAACAAAATCTATTGCTCAAGCAGCAACTTAAAATTGCTGATAATACGATTGATACTAAACAAATTACTCAGCCAGTATTGAACATTTTTGGGTTGCAAGACCATTTGGTACCACCAGCGTCTTCAATGGCACTCAAGTCAATTATCGGCTCACAATCTTATACTGAATTGCCTGTTGATACTGGGCATATAGGTATGTATGTATCAGGACGAGCTAAAGCGGTTCCAGAACAAATTGTGTCTTGGTTAAACCAAAACTAACTAAAATTAAATGGGGTAGTTGTGTACTAAGAATCAAAGTGCCAGCAAGAAGTATATAACCTATTTAAGGGTGCTTAAATGTTTAGTTGACAAGGGCAGGTTGGTTGATACCTGCCCTTTTTATATTTGTGTATATTTGCCGTTTATTTGTGCGACATTTAGAAATTTTTTTATGGTTTTTTATGGTATTAGGTAGGGAGAAGGTGAGGAATACAGTAGAATTTCAATAAGGGTCTATTTAATCTTGAAGCTCATTCCTACCTAGCGTATCATTCCGTATTTTCTATTAGTAAAAGGGTCGTTTATCGTTCCTTTTGCTAATTCAATTAGAGTGGCTGGTTATGGATACGTTTTTTATTTACATTATTAAAATCAATAATTATACTTATGCGATATAACAAATTTTTTTTGACGGCTTTAGCGGTACCATTTTCGATTTTTATTTCCGTCTCTTATGCCAATACAGATGCAAATACAGAAATTTTAGGTAAGAAAACTTTTGAAAATGCTTGTGCTGGTTGCCATACAGGTGGCATGAAAGGCTGGATCAGTGGTGCACCTTCAATCAAGGAGCAATCCGATTGGAAAGATTATTTGCCAAAAGGTTTGGTTCAATTACAGAGCAACATCATTAAAGGTACTGACAAGCATGAACCAATGGGGGATTGTGAAGAATGTACCGAAGACGATGTTAAGGCGGCAGTAGACTATATCTACAACACAGTTAAGTAATCGTTAGAATCGTTAGCACCATAGTTTATCAACTAACTCAACTAGTCTAACAACGCTCATACAAACAGCGTTGAAAAAACAGACAAAAAAAGGGGGAGATAGAATATTCTATCTCCCCCTTTTTATATTCTCAAAACCATTAATCAATGCTCTCAAGGGTCTGGAAAATTAATAGTAATGGACTTTAGTTTGGTCAACATTGATTTTTTGACCATCTGGAGTAAGTACTATAAAACCTAATTCATGAGCGACTTTAACGGCATCATCATGGACAATTTCACCTGCTACATAAATCAATAGTTCTTTATTGGCATATTCCTTAAAATGAGAGCGAAAACGAGGGATTTTCTTTAAAATTCGTTGGATGTCATGTTGGTGGAGTGTGCTTTTAACTTCTAAAATGCCAACATATTTGCCATTAAAGAGTAATCCGTCTAATTCAACGCCATCTTGTTTGTTTACACGCATTGTGTTTGGTTGGATTTCATCAAACTCAATATCACCAATACGGCAACCGTTTTTTCGAATGGCTTCAATAAAAAAATGCTCTACCTTAGCACTTTGATTATCAATATATTGCTCATGTAAAGTGGTTGATTTGGTTAATTTACGAACAAGTTCGTCGGTTTCCTTAATTTTACGATCAGTTTCTTTAAATTGAAGGACGGTTTCCTTAAACTGACGATCAGTTTCTTTAAATTGAAGGTCGGTTTGAGCAAATAGTTGCCAAACGTCTTCTAAAGAGTATTTTTTGTCGTCTTTTTTCATGGCTGCTTAAAGAGTTGAATCTACCAGCTTTAGCGGTATCTTATTTAATAAATATCTCACATAAGTTTGCAAGGGTCTGGAAAATTAATAGTAATGGACTTTAGTTTGGTAAACATTGATTTTTTGACCATCTGGAGTAAGTACTATAAAACCTAATTCATGAGCGACTTTAACGGCATCATCATGGACAATTTCACCTGCTACATAAATCAATAGTTCTTTATTGGCATATTCCTTAAAATGAGAGCGAAAACGAGGGATTTTCTTTAAAATTCGTTGGATGTCATGTTGGTGGAGTGTGCTTTTAACTTCTAAAATGCCAACATATTTGCCATTAAAGAGTAATCCGTCTAATTCAACGCCATCTTGTTTGTTTACACGCATTGTGTTTGGTTGAATTTCATCAAACTCAATATCACCAATACGGCA
The DNA here is from genome assembly GCA_036873815.1 of Phacellophora camtschatica. NCBI lineage: Eukaryota > Metazoa > Cnidaria > Scyphozoa > Semaeostomeae > Ulmaridae > Phacellophora > Phacellophora camtschatica. The sequence goes on along the minus strand of JAYJMH010055536.1, from coordinate 82,483 downwards.
ACCGTTTTTTTGAATGGCTTCAATAAAAAAATGCTCTACCTTAGCACTTTGATTATCAATATATTGCTCATGTAGAGCGGTTGATTTGGTTAATTTACGAACAAGTTCTTCGGTTTCCTTAAACCTACGATCGGTCTCTTTAAATTGAAGGTCGGTTTGGGCAAATAGTTGCCAAACGTCTTCTAAAGAGTATTTTTTGTCGTCTTTTTTCATGGCTGCTTAAAGAGTTGAATCCACCAGTTTTAGCGGTATCTTATTTTAACAAATGTCTCACAGTAATAACGTCTCAAACACAAGTAAGTTTTTACTTGAATTTACAGGGGAATTTTACCACAATTTGTTGTTTTAAATGCCGATCTAACTCTTTGCATCTTTACGGCTTTGATGTGAATCAATGAAAGAGCAGAGTAAAGGGTGTGTTATCGTGTTGATGATAGGGTTGAGAATGCTTGAGAGATTTTACTTGAGCAACTTAAACTGTGATTTGATTTGTCGCTCAATGCTTGGCTTGGTGTCTGACTCAGCGTTTGATTGAAAACACTCGTTCCCACACACGCAGGTGCGTGGAAACTGAGGTTAGGGATGGAAAAAAGGTGGATTATTATAAATTGCTTTATAGTGAGCGGCTGAGTAGTTTGTTCAGACTTGCTACAAAGTCGCCTGGGTTTACTAGGCTGGCACCTTCGGATAGGAGGGCTTGGTCTAATAGTAAAGTTGCCCAATCATTAAAATCTTCGTTACTCTTTGCAGGGTTATTGGCTAAATTTAGGATGATGGGGTGTTGTGGGTTGATTTCTAAAATGGGTTTAATTTCCTGCATTTCTTGTCCCATAGCTTGCATGATTTTCTGCATGTTGTGGGTCATTTGGTTATTGTCGCTTACAACACATGCTGGAGATTTGCGTAGTCGTTTAGATTCTTTAACATCAGAGACACGATCTTTTAAGGACTCTTTTAACTTTTCAAGGAGTTCTTTGCAATCAACGACTTCTTCGACATCGTCTTTGTCTTCTTTTTCAATGGATTCAATTTTATCTAATTCATCCATCTGATCGCCAATGCTGTTCACACTTTGTAGCTTTTTGCCATTAAATTCGTTTAAGTGTGAGGTGACCCATTCGTCAATTCTGTCTGTGAGAAGGAGTACTTCAATACCTTTTTCAAGCAAAATCTCTAAATGTGGGCTGGCTTTAGCAGCGGGCAAACTTTCAGCACAAAGATAGAAAATGGTTTCTTGTTCGGGCTTCATACGATCAATATATTGTTGTAGGCTGATCGTTTGGGCATCTTCAGTGGTTGAAGAAAAACGTAGTAGTCCAGCAATTTTTTCTTTGTTATCAAAGTCTTCAACAACACCTTCTTTGATGACTTTACCAAATTGTTGCCAAAAGGTTGTGAAGTCTTCAGAGTTCTCAGCATTTGCCATGCTTTGAATGTTATCAATAACTCGTTTGATAAGGGCTGCTTTTATTTTACGAACGATTTGGTTGTCTTGCAGAATTTCCCGTGAAACATTTAAGGGTAAATCAGAGCAATCGATAACACCACGAACGAAACGTAACCATTGAGGTAAGAGGCTTTCGGTTTCATCCATAATGAAAACTCGTTTGACATAAAGTTTTAAACCTTTTTTGCATTCACGGTCAAATAGATCAAAGGGTGCACGTTTGGGAATGAATAGCAGTGATGAGTATTCTAAGTTGCCTTCTACGCGGTTATGAATGTGTGCCAGAGGTGCTTCAAAATCATGCGAGATGTGTTTGTAAAATTCTTCGTATTCTTCATCTTTAATTTCTTTAGGGGAGCGTAACCAAAGTGCTTTTGCTGAGTTGACGGCTTCGTATTCAATAGTTTCAGCTTTTTTGTTCTGTTCTTCGTTTTGTTTGACGTCTTTGTTATCTTTGTTATCTTTGCTATCTTTGCTATCTTTGTTGGTATCGTCTTCTTCGTTAGTTTCTTCTGCTTCTTGCTTTTTAGGCATTAAGACTGAGAATGGTAGATGTTCTGAGTATTGATTGATAATACTTTTGACTTTCCAGTCATCGAGAAATTCTTTGGCATCTTCTCGTAATGTTAAGGTGACGCGAGTACCTCTGGTTGGCTTTTCGATAGTTTGGAGGGCAAAGTTTCCATCTCCTTTGGAAGTCCAGAGTACGCCAGTATCAGCAGGGTCGCCTGCTTTGCGAGTTTCTAAAGTGACAACTTCAGCAACCATAAATGAGGCGTAGAAGCCGACACCGAATTGACCGATTTGATTAAGGTCGTTACCTGCTTGTTTGGATTTGGTTAATTCTTCTAAATATTTTTTTGTGCCTGAGTTGGCAATGGTGCCGATGTTGTCGATAACTTCTTGTTCGGTCATACCAATGCCATTATCTTCAATAATGATTTTGTTGTTTTCTTCATCAATAGAGACCCAGATATTGAAATCACTATTATTTTCCAACATGCTTTCGTCTGAGAGAGAAGCAAAACGCAATTTATCTAATGCATCACTGGAATTAGAGATGAGCTCACGCAGGAATACTTCACGATTGCTGTATAGAGAGTGAATCATTAAGTCGAGTAGTTGAGTCACTTCTGTTTTAAACTTTAAAGTACGTTTTTTACTTGCTTCTGTCATAATAGTTAGTTGAGTTAAAATTTATGGTAGGTTAATTTATGATGGATTAATAGTGAGTTAATGGAGGTGTCTGTAAGTTTAATAAGTTTAATATTTAGGTTGATGTTTAGGTTGTGTACTTAGGCTAATGTACTCTTTACTATCAAACCGCTATCAAGGGTTGGTGTGTTCTTGTGCTACGTTATTGATTGTAAATGAGTATTTTTTTGTTTGGAGTCATAGACCCCAAACATCTTAAATTAAAAGTCTTAATTAGGTTGTCTTAATCGGTCATAAAATCGGTTATGCTCAAATATGAAAATATTTTCATTCTTCTGATTTGCTTCTGATTTAATTAAGTTTCTCCTATAAGGGCTAAGTAGAGTTTATTCAATAGAGTTTATTCAGTACATTTGATAAAAATCTTAAATTAAAGTTTTTTTTATAATATTTTATAGCAAGTTTTATGACAAATTTTGTTAATCGTTTGTGGCAAACGGTATTGCCTAAAAAATTTCTTAGTTATGTGACCAGTCAACTGGCTTCAAGTACGAATGGTTCTTTGAAAAATAAACTTTGCCGATTGGCAATAAGTCATTTTGAAATTAATATTTCAGAGGCGAAAACAGCAAGTTTGGATGATTACCCAACATTTAATCATTTTTTTACGAGGTTGTTAAAACCCAATTTGCGTCCAATTGATTCAGATGTTCAGAATTTGGCAAGTCCTGCGGATGGTAAATTAAGTCAGTTTGGCAAAATTACTCAAGGGCAACTGATTCAAGCGAAAAAGAAATATTTTACTATTGATAAACTGTTAGGCGTTAAGCGTGATCAGCTTGATGAGGCGTTGCTGAATGGCTACTATGCAACCATTTACCTTTCTCCGAAAGACTATCATCGGGTGCATATGCCGATAGATGGAAAATTGGTTGATAGTCGCTATTTAAAAGGTAAGCTATTTGCGGTGAATGAACAAAGTGCCAGTAGTATTCCTAATTTGTTTGCGGTCAATGAGAGAATGGTTTGTCAGTTTGAAACGGTGATTGGTGTTGTTTATGTGGTGTTTGTTGGAGCCTTATTGGTGAATGGTATTCGGGTGAAATGGTTAGACGGTAAACCTGCAACTCAAGAACCAGATAATCACTATATGCCGTCAACCGATATTCATTTTAAAAAGGGAGATGAGATTGGGCACTTCCAATTTGGTTCAACCATTATTTTGATTATGCCGAACCAGAGTGTTGAGAAGTTTTATTTAGATTCAGATTCGCCTATTTTGATGGGGGAAAAGTTGGCTAAGTTGCATGAATAGTTGCATGTTCAGTCGCACTCCTATTCAACATTTAGGATGCTGTGGTTTCGTTTGCAAAAATTGTAGCGTATGAAGTGAATGGTAAATAGGTGTCTTGATATGTCTTGCAAATGCTTCTATTGCGACTATTTGTGACTGTAACAGGTTGAAAATATTGAATGAATGTAGTTACGAATAAAGAGTCCCGATATATTGGTGGTATCGCTTCAGTGGTGTTGGTGTATTTGACAACGCCGTTACTGAATTCTGGGGTTGAGGTAATCATTCCAACACTCATTAAAACCTTTGACGTGAATTTGGTGTTAGCAAGCTGGATTTCTGCTGTTTTTATTATTAGCAGTGCTTCAACGATATTGCCTGCTGGACGATTGGCTGATAATTATGGGCGAAAGCGTATTTTTATGATTGGTATTAGTGTCCTCGCTGTAGGTGCTATTATTGGTGGAACGGCTCAGAGTTTCTGGCAGTTGTTGTTGGGACGAATGATTCAAGGGCTTGGCGGTGGTTTGCAATTTTCGGCTGGTATGGCGTTTATTATTAGTATGATTAGTAAACGTCATCGAGCAATGTTTATAGGGATGATTTCTGCTAGTGTTTATATTGGTTTGTCGGTGGGTCCGATGGTGGGTGGGCTGATTGAGAGTTTATGGGGATGGAGGGCTAATTTTTTAATAATGGTGCCGATTTGTGTGGTGGCTTTGTTGCCTGTATTGTTTCTCAAACAAGATTGGCGATCTGAGGAGAAGGTGGATATAGATGTTGCCGGTAGTTTTGTGTTAGCATTTGCGACCTTATCGGTGGTGTTGGCAGTGACATTTGTTCGTCATGCTTTGAGTATTTATCTGTGGTTGTCCTTTGCGGTGTTTCTAACTGTTTTTATTGTATTGCAACGCAAGCGTAGTAGTCCACTTATTCGCTTTGATTTATTGATAAAAAATCATACTTTGAGCAAAAGTTTAGTTACCAGTATGATTATGTATGCGGGTAACTATACCATACCGTTGATGACTTCGTTATACAGTCAATTTGTTTGGGGTTTTACTGCATTTGAGGCAGGACAAGTGATGATTTGGCAGGCCGCAGCAATGACTTCTTCGGCAATTTTGAGTGGTTACTTTAATAAACGTTACAGCACTAAATATGTCGCAGGTAGTGGTGTGTTATTGTTTTCTATCGGTTTGCTGACTATGGCACAGATATTGCCACTTGGTGAATTAACTTATATCAAAGGATGTTTGATTGCAGTTGGTTTTGGGTTCGGTTTGTTCAGTCCATCAAATAGCACGATTGGTTTATCTAATGTTGCCGACGGGCGTGTGGGGATTGGTTCAGGATTGCTTAATTATGCAAGGGTGATTGGTAATATTTTGGGTACTACCATCGTAATTGGTTTAACCGCTTTATTAATTGGTCAAACGGTGGTCACTCAGGAGAATACCAGTAGTTTTATATTGTTGGTGCAGACGGTGTTTATGATTGGCGGTTGTGTTGCTTGGATCGCCTTAGGTATTATTTTGTCGCAACCCAAGAGTTTATCTGAGTAGTCCTCTCAAATGTTGGGAAGCTGGAAACTAGTCAAAAATATTTAGCACATCATTGAAGATGCTTTGAATGTGCGGTATCCAAGAATAACGAATTTTATACCATACCATGCCAGCCATTTCGTGTACCATTGCAGTGGATAACAAAAGGGCAGGTGATTGAGCAATAAATTTTGCTAAACCCTCTTGATAGGGTTGCATGAGGCTGGAATAAGCACTAATGGGAATAATTTCAATTTGGCTAATGATGTCGTTAGGCGTGTTCTGAAATGACCATAAAGCACGTGGTAAATGCCAATCATGAGTGACTAAGATAATTTTTTCAAATTGCTGTTCAGCAAGAATTTCACTCGTGCAAAGTGCATTTTCCCAAGTATTTTTTGATTGACTTTCTATAATGATTTGATCGGGTGAAATTTTCCAAACTTCTGTTAAGTAAGTTGCCATACTGTGTGCTTCACTTAGCTCATCGCTTATAGGTTTTTGTTGTTCACTCAAAATTTCTTTTGCTCGTCTGGATAGGTGGTTTTCACCACCAGTTACAATAATTGGAATATTAAGCTGTTGCTGTAATCTAGCAGCATGATTAAGACGCTCAATAGTGCCTATGGCGGGTCGAATGACGGGGGTATCAGTTTCCGTTGCTTGCTCTAAAAAAGTACCTCCTGATAGGATGATGATAGCGTTAGCAGGTTTGTTGTTGGTATCTAAATTAGCCTTTAAGTGATAGGGATGGTCAGCACGAACAAAGTCTTGTAATAGCAGGGCAAAAGAAGGTAAAGAAAGGATGTATAACAGAACAATACAACTGAGTGCTGTGGTATTGGTTGTTTTTTTGGTGCTGATAGCGTTTTTAAGTAGAGCGACTAGAGCAATTAAGATGAGGATGTTGGGTGGAAACAGGAGTAACTCAATGAATTTTGTCATGACATTTAAGGGGCGTAGCGTTGTAAAGGTGTAAACTGAAAATCCAGTATCATCAGTGCCATCAGTGTTATAAGTGTTCGAGCAGTGATGATTTGAATTGCGTTAATGGATTCTATTTGCAGGCTTAACTTTGCAGAATTTTTGTTTTGTGGCTATTGTAGTAAAAACAAAAGATTGTAATATGAGTTATCTTATTTGCAAACTTACAAAAAAAATATCAAAAACGATGGTATTTGTTTTTATTTTCAGTTCATTTGCCTTCTAATTTTGTTATAATCTGTCATAAAATAAAGGCTTTCTAAATTTTAACTCGTTCTCTGCTTCATATGCACCTATTATTCCTAATTATGGTTTATATATTGATTGTATTGCTAAAAATGATTGCTAAAAAAGCAGGGTTTAGAGAATTGCATGGGATGAAAAAAGAGAGTTTGTTGATTGCTACAGACCACCTAACTATCAAAAATAATAGTAACTTCTCAGGTATCACTATCTTCTCCTTGTAGAGAATTAGGAATAACAATCTATTTATTACACATTTTATCAGAAGGTATTTTCTATGTTTAGTAAACACAAAGCTAAAATTGGTGTCAATCAAGCTCCTTATATGTCGTATGATTATGATGCATCGCTCAATATGCATAATTTAGGGCCAGGAGAGCCTGCATTGACGGAGTGGTTGGAGTTAGGTTTACCTTTGCCTGATCTATCTTGTATTCGAGAATATCGTTTGCAACGAGTGCGTGAGCAATTAAGGCAACGTGGTTTGATGGGGGCATTGTTATATGACCCTTTAAATATTCGTTATGCTTCTGATTCTACGAATATGCAATTATGGGTTTCACATAATGCGGCACGGTATTGTTTCGTGGCAACAGAGGGTCCTGTGATTGTTTTTGATTATCATGATTGCGAGCATCTGAATGTGCATAATCCTTTAATTGATGAGGTGCGAGTTGCTAAGCCGTGGTTTTATTTTGCTTTGGCTGAAAATGCGATAAAAAACATTCCTGCATGGGGCGATGAAATTGTTGATTTGATTCATCAATATGGTGGAAGTAATAAACGAATAGCAATTGATCGAATTAATCCAGAAGGAGCAGAATATTTGCAACAACATGGTGTTACGATTGCAAATGGTGAGGAGGTGATGGAAAATGCTCGATTGATTAAGTCTGCGGAGGAAATTAAAGCAATGCGTTGTGCTATTGCGGCGTGTGAAAAGGGGATGTGTGAAATGTATTCACAAATGCATTCGGGTATGACGGAGAATCATCTATGGTCAATTTTGCATGCTGAGAATATTAAGCGTGGTGGTGAGTGGATTGAAACTCGTATTTTAGCCTCAGGAGCACGTACTAATCCTTGGTTTCAGGAGTCTTCAAGTAAGCCGTTAGAGAAGGGTGAGTTTTTAGGGTTTGATACAGATTTGATTGGTAATTATGGTATGTGCGTGGATCTTTCGCGTACTTGGATTGTGGATGGTGTGGCACCGACTGCACAACAGCAGCGGTTGTTTGATTTGGCGAATGAGCAGATTACGACCAATATGCAGTTGTTGCGTAATGGTTTGAGTTATCGTGAGTTTTCTGAGCGTGCTTTTGTGTTACCACCTGAAACTTGGCGACGGTATGGGATGTTAGTGCATGGTGCTGGTTTGTGTGATGAGTACCCTTCAATTACCTTTCCTGACCTATGGGATGAATGTGGTTGTGAAGGTTGCTTTCAGACGGGGATGGTTGTGTGTGTGGAAAGTTATATTGGAGCTCAGGAATCCGCAGGGGTGATTGAAGGGATTAAGTTGGAGGAGCAAGTGTTGATTACGGATGATGGTTTTGAGTGTTTGTCAAATTTTCCGTTAGGTTTAAATCCGCTTGCCTGATTGGCTTTAGTGACTTTGTTAGTTTGTTCTAAGTCTGGTTTATTGCAAAATTTATTCTAAGGGTATTAGCTTGGGTATTAGCTCGGCTAGACGTTTTTCGGTGAGGGGGGCGGTATGGTTGTATATTATCTGGTTTTCAGGGTTTAGGATAACTGTGGTCGGCATGCCTATAAGTGTGCCAAAATCTGTTGCGTTGCGTTGGAAGTTTTTTGGGTTGGTATAAACGATGGGAAAGGTGAGTTTGAGGTTTCTGACAAGATTTTTGATTTTCTTTGCAATAACTGTATTTTTGCTGTCTTCATAGGCGACTCCAATAACGATTAGACGATCTTGGTTTTTTTGGTAAAAACTTTGTAATTCGGGCATTTCAGTAAGGCAGGGTGGACACCAAGTTGCCCAGTAGTTAATCACAATCCATTTACCTGAATAATCTGATAGTGCAATGGTGTCACCTTTCAGGCTTTGCCAACTGAGATTTTTAGAGTCCTTGGGAGATTGTTTAGAAAATTGCTTAGGAGATTGTTTTGCTGTTTGGAATTTGTTGTTTTTATATTTACTGTTCTTAGTGGCGGAGTGGTTAATTACTGTGGCGATGATAGTAAAAATAACCAAAACAGCTAAACAGTAGGCAAGGTATTGAGGGATTTTAGAGGTGGTTTTAAATATCATTGTTTTTGTGAGTCTTTTGTTTGCTTGTTTATTTAGGGTACTTGACGCTTGAAATATAGCGGTAACGTTTATACGACCACTGGTATTGGCTAGGTTCTAGGGCGATTAATTGTTCGGTCATCTGGTTGATTTGTTCGGTAATTAGAGCGATTTGTTGAGATTTGGGTTGGTCGGTGTCGATATTAGAAGGTGTGAAGGGTTTAATGTGGATATGATAGCCATGATGTTTTTCTCTGATGGCAGTAAAGAAAAGTGTTGTGGGGGCAAAGCGGTCAATTAGTTTTGCTGGCAATGTGCCAGTATAGGCAGGAATTGAGAAAAATGGCGATTTGATGCTGTTTTCTGGTTTAGGTGTTTGATCAGGGAGTAATCCTATTATTTTTTTTTCTTTGAAGCGTTTGCATAGTTGTGATACCCCTTTTGAATTGGTGGGATAGGTTTGTGCACCATGTTGTTTTCTGCCATTGACCATGATGTCTGTCAGTGATTTAAGGTGGGGAGGTTTAAAGAGTACATGAATTTGTTGTTGGTGAGTTTTTAACCAAACCCCAAATATCTCCCAACTACCTAAGTGTGGCACTAAAAAAAGTATGCTGTGGTTTTGTTTCAGTGCCTCATTAAAGAAATGAGTACCAGTAATGGATAGAATTCGCTTTTGTTGCGGTTTTGTGGGTTGGAGCCAGATGCGAGGAATTTCACAAAATCCATAAAATGTTTCAAATATACTGCGTTTGATGAGTTGCTGTTGGGATTTTTTATCAAGTTCTGGGTAGCAGTGAGTGATGTTTATCTGTGCTATGCGATAAGGACTTGATTTAGCTAAACAAGCCAACCAACTAAGAGGTTTTAATAGGTAATAAAGCAAATAGTTTGGGATTTTTGCGAACAGTTTTAGGAAAATTAGCATTAGAAGTTAAAGCAGAAAATGAATTTTTTTTGTTAAGTCATGAAAAAAAACAACAAGTTACTGTTTTTTTTAGTATAATCTTTCTATGAGATTGTTCAAAGTTGCTATTTGAATATCTTCTCAAAGTTGTGAAAGTTGTGTTTAAAAGTCGTGTTTCGGTACTATTAATTTGTATTAAACGGTAGATGGAAGTAACGAGGGTATCGGTATTCCTATAAGGTTGCAGATAGTCGTAATTTGACCTTTACCCTCTTGCTTACTTACTCGGTTTTTAGTTGTTATTTAAAGAGTAGTCAAAGAACTTTTTAATATAATTTAATATCTACGTTAAAATATTTTTGTATTCTTAACCATTGCCAATCTTAGATTCTTTTTGTTGAGGCAGGTGTTAGAATAATCATCCAGTATGTTTGAAGTGTGATTGAAGAGTTCAGTTATATAATTTTATATTATGTTGTTGTTTAGTATATGAGAGAATATCGTCTTAATAAAATAATCGCAATAATGTGTTTATTGCTACCGAGTTGTAGTCTCGTTATTGATCGAAACCCGTCAGCATTGCTTGGAAGTAATGCACTGACGGCATCTTCCTCAGAAAATGCACAGGGTGCTAATGTGCAGACGAATTTTGGTAGTCGCGGTGAGGTGTTAAATTCCGCACAGTTAGCAGATAATCAAAGAACATCTTTGAAGTCTTTGCCAAGAATTAGTTCAGTGCGTAGAAATTTGGGTAACTTTGCGATTCCAGGTCTATCTTTATCGCGTTGGGAAAATACTCGTGATATTAACGCTTGGCGCGATACCAGTCGTCCTTTGGTGACTTTAAGTTCAGATGATAGCGTCTTGCATGATGTCGGTGTTTCTCGTAATGGGGCATTTATGGCATCCGTAGGTGCTCGAGTATCTATTTGGGATTTGAATACGTTAAGTTTAATTCGAAGTTGGGAAATTCGTTCAATTGGTCGCTTTGTTGAATTAACGCCGAATGGTAAAACGGTAGTCACCTCGCACGATGATAATACGGTAAAGATTTGGCAGCAAGAAACAGGTTTCAAGATTGCCACCCTTAAACATGATGCGAGCATCACGGCGATTGCTATCTCACCAGATGGTGCAAGGATTGCTTCTGCTGATGTAAATGGTCATCTATCTATTTGGGATACTAATACAGGTAAACTGTTATTTAGTGTTGAGGATGTACTAAGGGTGAATACCTTAAATTTTTCAAATGATGGTCAATGGTTGACCTCATCAGGTATTGCTGCTGATGACATTAATAATACCATTCAGATTTGGGATACTCGTTATTTCACAGTGGAATTAAGTTTGCCAGGACATGAACAGGTAGTTAATAATGTGAAATTCTCACCAGATGGTCGGTATGTTGTTTCAGCTTCTAAAGATAATACCATCAAAATATGGAAAACCAGTGATGGTTCTTTATATCGTACTTTACGCGGACATACTGATGATGTGATTCATACTGCTTTTTCTGATAAAGGTTATTGGTTAGTTTCAGCGTCATTAGATAATAAAATTCGCATTTGGTCATTTCCAGATGGACGAACTATCAAAGTCTTGAACACGCCAAATATGAAAGCTCAATCTATGGAGCATGTGAACAATCGAAATTGGATTGTCGTTGTGAAAGGGGCGAGTCAAAATGTCGAAATTTGGGCAAGTAGTGGTTTTACCTATCGTCCTTGGTCAGACATTCGAGATCGGGTAAGTCAACTGTATAAAGACCGTCAAAAAGTATTGACAGTACCTTTTATTCCTAAGCCATTTTTACCATCGATGCGATCTCTAAGTAAAAACGACTTTGAGAGTCAACTGGCTTTTGTTGAGAGGGTTTCTGCTATTTATGGTCGGCGAATAAATCGACAGATTATTGCATATCGTAGAGCAGTTGATGATCGTAATCGTAAAATTGCAAACTTGCGTCAAAGGCAATTAGAGTCGCGATTGTTAGTTTCTAAAGATGTGCGTAATATTGCTATTCGAACGGCTCGTTATATGTTGGGTGAAACATTGTTGTTCCCACTTAAAATTCGAGGTAAACCCACTTATAATCCAGACAATCAATTGATGTCTCTAAGGGTGAGTTTTACCCGAGCATTTTTTCGTGAAGATTTAGTGATGAAAATTTCAGAAGGTCGCCCTGCTCAGGTTTTTTATGATGATTTAGTCGCGGGTAAAGTGATTGGTCGTTCAGTTTTTGATTTTGTTAGTGATTCACGTGTTCGTCTTTCTAGAGTGATTATTAACTGGCGTGGACATTCTTTTACGGCTTACCCTATACGACGTAAGAGCGGTTATCAAATTATTCCTAAAGATTTACGAAATATTACCTTCTCAGAAGATCAGTTAGAGCTTCAGAAGTATAACATCCCTTATACTAACTTCAATGATTTCATACGCTCTATTTTGCGTGAACAATTGCGTAATGAAGTACAACAGAGAAAATCTGGTGAAGCGACAATTGCTCGTGAAGTTTCGAAATCTATACCACGTTATCAAAACGTAGAATAGTTTTCTATTCTTACTTACAACTACTTCTATCTACTACTTTTGTTTATACTTTTTTATTAAATTTTATGAGTCTTGCAACGATTAGCCCAGGCAGTAATCCTCCTGAAGATTTGAATGTTATTATTGAAATTCCCGCCTTTTCTTCTCCAATTAAATACGAGGTTGATAAGGATACTGATAGTATTTGGGTTGATCGTATTATGTCCACAACGATGTTTTATCCTGCAAATTATGGTTACCTAAACCAAACCTTAGCGGAAGATGGTGATCCAGTAGATGTATTGGTTGTCACGCCACATGCCTTGAAAATTGGTTCAGTAATTCGTTGTCGCCCTATCGGTGTATTGAAAATGAGCGATGATGGTGGTATTGATGCCAAAGTGGTGGCAGTGCCGATTTCAAAAGTAACACCTATCTACAATAATATTGAAACAGTAGAACAAATTCCTTTATTGAAAGAGCAGATTCAGCATTTCTTTGAGCAATACAAAGCATTAGAACCAGGCAAATGGGTAAAAATTGAGCATTGGGCAGATGTTGAGGTCGCCAAGCAAGAAATTATTGAAGGAATTCAACGATACCAATAAATCATTAATTTGATGTACGTTCATTACAGCCAACTAAGCCAACTCAATCAACTAAGAGTAGGTTTGATTGGCAGTTTTCTGATTGCTATGATTGCATAGTTAGTTGTTTAGATTATAGTTGTTTAGTCTCTATGTTGTGGATTAAAGGTATTCTTGTTTTTATTGCTGTTATTTTATTGGTTCGTGCGTTTAATCAACTTGTTCGCTACGCTAAAGAAAAACAACAGACAACTCGGCAACAACAAGTTAAATTGGTTCAATGTGCTCATTGTGGCACTCATGTTCCCCAAGGACGCACCATTAGTAAGGATGGTGAAAATTACTGCGAAGACTGTTCGGGTTAGCACTGTTATTAATAGTTATTAATAATTTCCGTTATTACTTTTCACTGCCTGCGTTTCTATGGATAGGATAAAGGTAATTTTAGTCGGATAGTCTTAGTTGGATGGTTCTAGTTAGGTAATTTCAGTTGGGTAGTCTTAGTTGAAATTCAGAAAGTTTCTTTCTAAGGCTTATTGATAAATACCCATGATGCCCATCGTCCGAGTCCACCTTCCAAGTCCACCTGTTATCTCTCTATTATCTCTGCCTGCCTGCTATCGCTATCTTTCCTTATTGTGCAAAGTATTTTGCAAAATGTCTTGCAATAATTCAGAGCAACACCTCAGAGAATACCTCACATCACTCACAGTAATACCTCACAATGAATAGTATTAAAGATATTCCCATTGAAGTTCCCTCAAACTTGAGAGACAAAGTCACTCAACTATCTAAAGGCGAGTACAAAACTCGCAAACTGCATTCTCGTCCTGATCCGAATGCTCCAAGATTAGCAAAGCCGAATTGGATTCGTACTAAACTGCCAGCATCAAGTAGCCAAAAGAAAGTACAAGCGATTAAAGACTTGCTACGTGAAAATCGTTTAAGTAGCGTTTGTGAGGAGGCATCTTGTCCTAATTTGCCAGAATGTTTTTCTCACGGTACCGCAACTTTTATGGTTATGGGTGACATATGTACCCGTAAATGCCCATTTTGTGATGTGAAACACGGCAGACCTGACTCATTGGATATTGATGAACCTATAAATTTGGCGAAAGCGATTGCTAAGTTAAATCTTAACTATGTGGTTATTACCTCAGTTGATCGTGATGATTTAAAAGATGGAGGAGCAAAGCATTTTACCGATTGTGTTCGTATGATACGCAAGCACTGCCCAACGACTAAAGTAGAGATTTTAACGCCTGATTTTCGGCGTTGTGAGGCTTTAGCGATAGAGGAAATGTCTAAATGTCCGCCAGATGTTTTTAATCATAACTTAGAAACGGTACCTTCGTTATATCATAATACTCGTCCAGGTGCTGATTATCATAAGTCTTTACAATTGATTAAAGATTTTAAACAGTGCAACCCCGAAGTGCCAACTAAATCAGGAATTATGGTTGGGTTGGGTGAAACCGATGAAGAAATTATCCAAGTCATGCGTGATTTGCGAGCATATGATACGAATATGCTCACAATAGGACAGTATTTGCAACCTTCACGGTTTCATTTACCAGTTAAGCGATACGTTCATCCTGATCAATTTAATCATTTTGCTAAAGTCGGTAATGAGTTGGGTTTTGCAAATGTTGCCTCAGGTCCTATGGTACGCTCTTCATATCATGCGGATTTGCAAGCCTCAATGATTCATTGAGATTCTATATTAAAGTTCTATGGTATGGAATATGGTTTTGATTGTTTGTTCGCACATGCTACGCTATGAATAATATGTCGCCTACGGGTTTGGTCATTTTAGATGGTTGGGGATTGAGTGATGAGTGGAAATATAATGCTATTAAGCAGGCTCATACGCCAAATTACGATAACCTAATCAAACAGTTTCCTGCTACAAAATTATTAGCTTCTGGTGAAGCGGTTGGTTTGCCCGAAGGACAGATGGGAAATTCTGAGGTCGGACATTTAACAATTGCTGCTGGCAGAGTGTGCAAACAAAGTTTGCTACGTATTAATGATTCGCTACAACACAATAATTTCTCGGACAATGCAACAATAGTTGATTTTTTATCGCAATGTGGCATTCAAAATAAAGCCTTACATCTTATTGTTCTGCTGTCTGATGGTGGTGTTCATAGCCATGAAGAGCATCTGTTTGGTATTTTAAAACAAGCAAAACAGCAACAATTGAGTCAAGTATTTATTCATGTGATTACTGATGGACGTGATACGCCACCTCAGTCTGCTAAGGAAAGTTTAACTAAGTTGCTTCAACTGACGGAGCAATTATCCTTAGGTAAAATTGCATCCTTATGTGGTCGTTATTATGCAATGGATCGCGATCGTCGTTGGCAACGTACTGAAATTGCCCATCGTTTAATCGTTGAGCAGCAGGCAGAGCATGTTATGGATGATCCGTTAGTGGCGTTGCAACAAGCCTATGATCGTGGTGAAATGGATGAATTTATTCGTCCAACAGCGTTATGTCAAGAGGCTAAAATGGCATCCGATGATTTTATTTGTTTGCTCAATTTTAGAGTGGATCGAATGCGTCAGCTAACTGAGTCCTTAGTGATGTCAGATTTTGCCCATTTTGGTATAACTCATACTTTCAAACAGGTGCTAACTTTCACCAACTATCATGATACTTACCCTGCTTCTGTGGCGTTTCCCAAACAGCAAATTAGCAATACATTTGGTGAGTGGGTCGCTAAATCTGAATTACGACAATTGCGTATTGCGGAAACTGAAAAATACCCTCATGTAACCTTCTTTTTTAATGGTGGGAATGATGTTGTTTTTGATAAGGAGGAGCGAATTTTAATTAATTCTCCAAAGGTTGCAACCTATGATTTACAGCCCAGAATGAGTGTGGATGAGGTTGTCAAACAATTGACCTTACAGATTGACAGCGGACAGTTTGATACTTTTATTTGCAACTTGGCTAATCCTGATATGGTTGGGCATAGTGGCGATTTTTCTGCAACGGTTGAAGCAGTGGAAGCGGTTGATGACATGTTGGGTAAAATTGTGTCTCGTTGTCAAGCAAATGGCTGGCAACTATTGATTTGTGCAGATCATGGTAATGCCGATAAGATGTTTGATGAAGCTACGAATTTAGCACATACCGCCCATACCTTAGCACCAGTACCTTGTATCTTATATTCAGATAAATACACTCAACTACGCTCTGGAGGCAGTTTGATTGATATTGCACCAACCTTGTTAGCGTGTTTAGGTTTATCAATTCCCGATGAAATGACAGGACAGTCGTTGCTCTGAATCTACATGGGCTAAATTAGGCTAAATAGGCTAAGTAGATGGGGGAATAGTGCCTTAGACTTATTTTTGAATGAGCTTAGATGGGGTATTTGCTGGTTTGCTCTGAGTCAGTTTTTCAAATTTAAAATGAGTTAAGAATTCTGAAGGGACTCATCTGAGTGTCCCCGTCTGAGTATCCTCATTGGTTTTATTGACTTCTTTGTTGTTATTTTTATCAAGTTTACTTTAATGGATGAGTTTTAGTCGTTTTGACTTAAGTGATGGTGTGATGATGGTAGTGATGGTGTGTAAAGCAAATGTTTTGACTATGAAACAAGCTTATAGGTTGGTGGCGTTGCTGGCAATGTTGTTATTGTTGTTGCCGAGTGTCTGCTTGTCGGCATCGGGTACGGTCAAAGACTATAATAGGGTAATTAATGAGTTAAAAAAAATTGAAAAAGCAACTCAAAAGATAGTCTTAGAAGTCAAAAAAATTGAGCGAGAAATTCGCAAAAAAAATACCGAAGTAAAGCAAACCAAGTCCTATTTGACTCAGGCTAAAAAGAAACAACAAGAATACAGCAAACTGTTGGGTGAACAATTACGAAACTTACAAAAATTAAACCGTCATCCACCTTTAAAACGTATTATTCATCCTCAAAATTACTCTTTCTATGCTCGTTATAAAGGTTTTTTCAAGCATGTAAGACGTTCCTATATCAATACTCATAATACCCTCCAAGAATGGAGTTCAAAGCAAGATAAGCTATTTGATTCCTCGCAAGAGGTGATTGCACAGCTTAAACGTAAAAAGGTCACCTATCAAAAAAAATGGAAGGCTTTAAGCAAGCAGATCGCAGATCGTAAAAAACAGTTGCGACAAATTAAAAAACTGCTAAAACAAGAGGTGATTAAAAAACAAGCGGAAAAACAACTTACAAAAAAATATCAAGCGACGTTACAAAAATCTCAGAAGTCTGCATTCCAGCGTGAAGTTGGTCAATTTTCTGGGGTTCGTTTCCGTCAGTTACGTGGCAAGATGCCTTGGCCAACCAAAGGTCGCTATCGCAGAGTAGTCAATAATCATTTTAAAAATGCGTGGACGGTGAGTCATAACAAACCGCAACCAGTACATGTAATTGCTGATGGTAAGGTGGTAATGGTATCTTGGTTGCCACAGTTAGGAACTTTGATAATTATTGACCACGGTGAAGGTTTTTTATCGGTTTATGGCAATAATAGCCTAAGTTACGTAAGGCTAAGTGAGAATGTCGTATCCAATCAGGTGATTGGTCAATCTGGCAACTCAGGGGGACGTGAGGATATTGGCTTATTCTTCCAGTTACGCCATAAGCGACAACCGTTGAATATCTTACGCTGGATGAAGAAAGATCAGATTTGAAATAACTCCACTGCATTAGTGGTTTGAAAGTGGCTTGAATTTTATAAGTAAAAAACTCTAATGCAGTGGGTCTAATGGTCAGTTTAAGAAGATTTTCTGAGCCGAGATTAAGCTAAATGCATAATAGCTTCACATTCAACATTTACGCCCTTAGGTAATTCTTTAACGCCCATACAAGCACGTGCTGGATAAGGTTCACTGAAATACTGTTGCATAATCTCATTAACGGTTGCAAAATCGCTCATATCGGTGAGTAATAAAGTGAGCTTGACGATATCTGTTAAGCTGCCTCCAGAAGCCTCAGCAACTGCTTTTAAATTGCTAAAAACCTGATGAGCTTGTTGCTCAATGCTATCAGTTGCTAACTCCATTTCAGGGGTTAATGGAATTTGTCCAGAAATGTAAACCGTATCGCCAACTTTAACCGCTTGGGAGTAAGGTCCAACCGCTGCTGGAGCGTTGTTAGTGTGAATGATTTGTTTCATAGGTTTAAATATAAAAATAGGGATTAAAAATAAATCGGTTGTGCTTGTAGTTTGATTGTGTTTTGCAAACTGAACACTTTGTTTAAAATCTTGGGATGGTAGATTCGGTGGTTGGGTTGGTTTTGTGTGATATATGCATAGCACCATATTCGGCACAGCGATGGAGTGTGGGGATGGTTTTGCCAGGATTCATTAGTCCAAGGGCATCAAATGCTGTTTTTAGCGAATGGAACTGGTTTATTTCATCGTGGTTGAATTGGTGGCACATTTGACCAATTTTCTCTAATCCTACGCCATGTTCTCCGCTGATGGTGCCTCCTGCATCAACACAGGTGGTGAGAATTTTATCGCCTAATTCTTCAACGACATTAATCTGTCCTTCAATACTATCATCAAATAAAATCAATGGATGTAAATTGCCATCGCCAGCGTGAAATACGTTGGCAACCTTGAGTTGGTATTGTTCTGAGAGTTGTTTTATTTTATTCAGTACGGTTGCCAATTGATGGCGTGGAATTGCACCATCAAGACAATAATAATCAGGTGCATAATAACTCATTGCAGGGAAGGCGGATTTTCTGCCAAGCCATAGTTGTTGGCGTTGTTGCTCGGATTCTGATACTTCAATATGGCTTGCTTGTTGCTGTTCGGCGATTTCTTGACAGAGTTTAAGCTGTTCGTCAATTTCTTGTTCAGTGCCATCTAATTCACATAAGAGCAAAGCTTGACAATGTTTGGGATAGCTGCACTCAGGAAGTTGATTAGCGGCTATGATGGAAATTTCATCCATCATTTCCAAAGCAGCGGGAATGATGCCAGCGGCGATAATATCTGCGACACAATTGGCAGCCTCGGTAACGGATTTAAATCCTGCAACTAATAATTTTTCACCCTGTGGTTTAGCAAGTAGCTGGACGGTGATTTCTGTTACAACGCCTAAAAGACCTTCTGAGCCGATAATCAAAGCGAGTAAGTCATAACCGTTTTGTTGGAGTGCTTTACCTCCTAAATCCATAATTTCACCATCAATAAGTACAATTTTTGCACCTAAGATGTTGTTGATGGTTAAGCCATATTTTAAACAATGTAAACCGCCTGAGTTTTCAGCAAGGTTTCCGCCAATGGAGCAGGCGGTTTGTGAGGAGGGGTCTGGGGCAAAGTAGAGGTTATAGGGTGTGGCGGCTTCGGTTATGGCAAAGTTACGGACACCTGCTTGGGCGACTGCTGTATTAGTCTCTGGGTCTACTTCTAAGATGCGATTCATACGGCTAAAATTGAGCGTTACCCCATTGGGATGAGGAATGCTGCCGCCTGATAAACCAGTACCATTACCACGCGGTACTATGGGTACTTGATGCTTGTGACAAATTTTGAGGATTTGTTGTACTTGTTCGGTTGTGGAGGGAGAGACAACGAGTAGAGGAAGTTGAGAGTAGGCCGATAGGCTGTCGGTCTCAAAAGGTTTTAGTTGACTCGGTTGAGTCAGTATGGCATCGGAATTAAGACAAGATTTGAACTCACGAATGAGCAGTTTTTTTAGTGGCTCATTGATAGGTTGCTGAGGAATATCTTGTAGTGCCATGAGGAGTGCTTAGACTTTGGGTCTGGATGTAGGCAACAGACAGGGAAGGCAAGGTAGAAACAGAAAGTTATAGCAATCAAGCCCAGTTACGCATATATTAGGCAATTAAGCAAGACGTTGTTTGATATTTTTGCTAACGACAGCCATGTCTGCACGGTTTGCTAATTTAGGTTTGAGTATTGCCATGACTTTGCCCATATCTTTGATGCTTTGTGGCTTGACTTCGGCAATGGCTTCATCAATGGCTTGGTTGATTTGTGCCTCATCCATAGGTTGGGGGAGGTAATTTGCAATTAAATCTAATTCAAACTTTTCTTGGTTAATTAAATCCTCACGTTTTGCCAATTCAAACTGGTGAATGGATTCAAAACGTTGTTTGCGTAATTTGGTTAGAATTTGCAAAACGACTTGCTCATCAGCTTCGACACGTTGATCAACTTCATATTGTTTAATAGCGGCGTTAATTAGGCGAATTACCGCAAGTTGCGGCTTTTGCCTTGCCTTCATGAAGCCAATCATATCATTTTTAAGCTGTTCTTTTGTTGAGGCTGACATGAGGATTTATTGGATTCTGTAAATATGTGTGCGGAGGGCTACGAGGGATAGAGATTAGAAGCGTTTTGTCGCTAAAATGCGTTCTCTACGCAATCTCATACGCAAACGTTTTCTAGCAAATTCTTTTGAACGTTTTTTAGCCGCTGTTGGCTTTTCATATTCGCTACGACGGCGGACTTCAGAAACGATTCCTGCACGATCACAAGAACGTTTGAAGTTAATTAAAGCATATTCAAAAGTATCGGTTTCACGTATGGTTATACTGGGCATAAAGAAATGATAAGGTAATAAGTTTATGAAAGAGTTTATAAAATTAGTTAGTACTTAAATGAGTACTTAAGTTAGTGTTTAAAAGTACTTAAAGTTCAGTTGTTTGACTTGACTGCTCAATTTTGAAATTGGGTAAAAGTGGCTTTTGCATAAATTTCGCATAAATTCTGCAACCCATAGACCAAGACAATAGGACAGTAGGGACAATAGTTTAGAAAACAACTAAAATAACTAAGAAATTATAACATGGAATGATGGATTAGAAAAGTCTTGTCAACGTATTCAGCGTATTGCGAGTAAGGATTAGTTAAGATGATTCGGATTTTGAGTCTGCTTTTTGAGCGGAACGGAGGCGTAGTCGTTTGAGTATTTTGCCAGTGATGAGACCAATTTCAAAGAGTAGCCAAATGGGTATGGCTAATAATACTTGTGAAATCACATCGGGTGGTGTTAGTAACATGCCGACAATAAACGCACCGACGATGATATAAGGGCGTTTTTTTGCTATATTGCTAGGTTGTACAAGATTTGTCAAGACTAATAAAATAGTGATGACGGGTATTTGGAAAGCAAAACCAAAAGCAAAAAATATTTTGATTGCAAAATCAAGATACAGGGTAATATCGGTCGCGACTTCAACGCCTTCAGGTGCGGTTCCCGAAAGGAAAGTGAACATGACTGGGAATAGCACGAAATAGGCAAAACAAACCCCTAAATAAAATAAGATAACGCTTAGAATAAGCAGTGGAATTGCTAATTGTTTTTCATGGCGATACAGGGCAGGGGCAACAAAATTCCACAATTGATATAGGAGTATCGGCATGGCAAGAAAGATGCCACTGATAAGCGAGAGTTTAAAAGGTGTTAGAAAGGGAGAGGCGACTTGGGTGGCAATCATTCTTCCACCTTGTTCGCCAAGACTTTGCATTAAAGGTAATGCTAACTGTTGGTATAGTTCATTAGCAAAGGGGAATAGGGCTAATGTGGTGATGACAATAGCCAAAACGCTTTTGATTAAGCGACTGCGTAGTTCGATTAGATGGCTGGTTATTGATTGATAGGTGGATTCTACTTCCGTGCTAGCATCTTGCGATTGCTGACTATGCGACTGGTCGTGTTGTTGTTGGTTGTTTTGATTGGATGTTGAGTTAGGGTTCGTATCCATTAAGAGAGATTAGAGAGATTGGATAGATTAAATTAAGATGTAGATTTGTTTCTGGTTTGTTTTTAGTTTATTTATAGTTCGTTTCTAACTCGTTTCTAGATCGTCTTTGTTTTCAAAATTGACTATCAGGTTGTTGCAAGAGTTTGAGGTTGTTTAATGTCTTATAATTGTCGTAGCAATTAAAATGGTTATTTGTTTTTTATTTTCTCATCTTTTTTGCTGTTTTTGGATTTTAAGGTTTTTTCATCTTTGTCAGCATTATTATCAGTTGTTTCGGCTTGTTTGTTTGAAAGTGGAGAGTGTTTAACGGTTTTGTTAAAATTTTCGGTGACTTCCTGTACTTCATCAGAGAGTTCGTCCATGGGTTTTTGGACAAATTCTAACTCTTTTTTAAATTCATCAATGCCAACTTCTTCACGAAAATTTTGCAGGTGTTCATCAAAGTTGGTTTCTTGTTTAAGGTTATGAATTGTGCGTTTGGTTCTTCTAACAAATTTTCCTATATTTTTCGCAATTTCTGGCAAGCGTGCAGGTCCTACAACGATTAGGGTAATCACCAATACCATAAAAATTTCAATGCTACCAATATCTAACACGATTTACCTTTGATTATTCGTTTGATGATTTATTTTTTACTGGTGCTTGGGTGAGTTTTTTTGGCGGAGGGTTGTTTGAGCGTAGGAGTATGCTGTGGATGCCTTATAGAAGTTTTATAGGGAAGTTATAAGGGGCAGGCGATTGTGGAGAAAATAGTTACAAAAAAGCGGTAGGTAAGTTAATAGTTCTGCAAATAGGAGTTTGCCAGTATTAGCTTGTTGTTTTTGTTTTTTTTGTGTTGGTTGATGATTTCTCTTGAACAGGTTTTGCCTCTACGTCAATATACTCACCTTGAGAGGTGTTTTCATTTGCGGATGGATTGTTTGATGCGGTGCTGTTTCCAGAACTCTCATCTTCATTTTCTTTGACAGACTTTTTAAATCCTTTAATGGCACCGCCTAAGTCAGTACCAAGACTTTTTAGTCGCTTAGTACCAAAGAGTAATAATACAATAGCCAAGATAATAATTAATTCAGTAATTCCAAAACTCATAATAGGTCTATTTGATTAGGTTGTAAGTTGTAGTAAGTTGTAAAGGGTGTGGGTTATAAAACGGTTTATAGAAGCAGTAGATTTTAAGGTGCTTCTATTTATTATACTTAGAAAACAGTGGGGCGGAAGTTTTGATTGTTGATAATACTGGCTGAACTTCCTGTGGCACGAATTGAAAATAGACCACGTTTTTCAGCATAGGTGGAGGCATGGCTATCTTCTCGCAACCACGCAACGGCTCCATAAACTTGTTTGTCTTTATATTCAGATAGCCAAATTTTTAATGACTCCAATCGTGAGATAAAATTTCTGATATCTTTCGGGCGTAAAGTGGTTTTTACTTCAACGACTACAATTTCTGTTCCATTAACCGCAATAATATCAAACTCATAATTGGTGCCTTGATGACAACCTGAGGTGCGTCTGTGGGTATGCTCTACGGCTATGCCACGTTGGTTTAATAAGGTTAGTAAATCACCTTCAACCAACGATTCCATTAATTTACCCCACTGTCCTGTAAATAATTTATCCAACTCGTTGGTTCGTTTGCTAAATTCAGTAAGTTCCTTACGGTTTTCGGCTTGTTGAATTTTCTGTTGGATTTCATTTTGTTCAACAAATGCACGTAACTCAGCAGATTTTTTTTCCTCTATGACACGCTTTTTTTCATCTTCGGCACGCTGCTTCTTTTCTTCTATGACACGTTTCTTTTCCTCTTGAACACGCTTCTTTTCCTCTTCGGCACGCCCACGCCATTCAGCGAACTTCTTACGGTCTTCAGCGTGTTGTTTTTCTTGTTGGATGCCGTTTTGCTCAATTAATACACGAGTTTTCTCAAGTTGTTTGTAATTTTCAGCAAACAACTTCATCATTTCTTCGTAGGTTAGGGTTTGTTGTACCATAATGCCAACGTGGATTAATTGTTGAATTTCTTTTAAGGGTTGTGGCTGGACTCAGAATCAGAATCTGATTGCTTTTCTAATTGTGATTTCGTATTTGACTTGGAGTCAGGTTTTGAGCGTTATTCTAAGGTCTATGAATCTAATTTAAGTAATTTAGAAATATTTTCAAGGTCTTCTAAGCTGTTAAAGGAGATGTTGATGGTTCCTTTGCCCGTTGCTTGATGACGAATGTTCACTGGATGTTTAAGTTGGCTTTCCAATGTTTCTTGAATTTTATTAATAGATTCAAGAGTTTGAGTAGGGATTTTTTCTTTAGTGTCTTTATTAGTACCCTTGCCTTCAAGATGTTGTTGTACCATCGTTTCAACATTGCGAACACTAAGCTCTTTGTCAATGGTTCGTTGTGCAAATTCAGTTTGTAGTTTTGAATCTAAGGACAGTAGGGCTCTTACGTGTCCCATTTTCAATTGTCCGTCACGTACCATTTCTTGAACATCTTTTTTCAACTCTAGAAGTCTGAGTGTATTACTGACCGCAGTACGCGAGCGACCAATAATTTTTGCAATCTCTTTATGGGTTAAACTAAATTCTTGATGTAATCGTTGTAATGCTTCGGCTTCTTCAATGGCATTTAAATCTTCACGCTGAATATTTTCAACCAAAGCAATTGCCATTGCTTCTTTATTGTCAATATCATTGCGAACTAATACGGGAATGTTCTTGAGTCCAGCCCTTTGAGCGGCTCGCCAACGACGTTCACCTGCAATAATTTCATATTCATTTGAGGTTAGCTCTTTAACAATAATCGGTTGCACTAATCCTTGACTTTTAATAGATTCAGCAAGTGAGTTGAGAGCTTCTTCATCAAAGTTCTGACGAGGTTGAAAGCGTCCAGAACGTAATTGGAAGACGGGTATTCTAACTAAGCCATCAATATTAGCTACATCATTTGCCAAATTTGCCAAATTGTTGCTTGCTCCATCTAATGGTTTATCAGAGGTATTTGGCAGTGGGTTAAGGGGAACGTTTTGATTTATTGAAATAGGGGTTTGGAGAGTGACTTGTGGAGTTTTAGAGTTCTGATTTGAAGGTATCCCTGAGGTGGGTACAGCAGGGTTGTTTTTTGGGTTGAGTAACGTTTCCAACCCTTTTCCAAGACCACGAAAATTTTTGCTATTACTCATAATATTAAATGCTTAAGGTTAAATACTTGTAGTCAGCGGTTTGTAAGAGAGTGCAAGTTAATGTTATATAAAAAACAAGTTATATGAAAAATTAGATAATTTTACGTTGTAGTAATTCGTTTGCTAGTGCCATATAAGAAATAGAACCAGATGACTTTTGGTCATAATCTACGATAGATTGTCCATGACTTGGAGCTTCTGCCAGGCGAATGTTGCGTGGAATGGTGCTTTTAGCCACCGTGTTATTAAAATACTTAAAAAGTTGGTTAGAAACATCTCGAGATAATTTGCTACGAGGGTCATACATAGTGCGGACAACGCAGTCAATAACAAGTTTTGGATTATGGGTTTGCTGAATGGCAGTTATTGTTTCAATGAGGGCACTTAGTCCTTCTAATGAGTAGTATTCACATTGCACTGGAATGATGACGGAGTCAGCAGCAATTAACGAATTTAAGGTTAATAGGTTCAGCGTAGGAGGGCTGTCAATAAGTGCTACATCGTATTTGTCTCGATCAAGATTAGCAAGGACATTTCTTAATTGATATTCACGTTCGTCTAAGTTGACTAAGCGTAGTTCAGCAGAGGTTAGATTTGAGTCCGCAGGTAGTAAGTCAAATTGGACATTTTCTGGCGACAAAATGACATCTTGAATGGTGCATTCTCCAAGTAATAATTCATTGATACTACATACTAAACTGTATTTCTCGACACCACAACCTGAAGTCGCATTGCCTTGTGGGTCAAGGTCAATTAATAATACTCGTTTGTTTACGCCAGTCAGTGCTGCGGCGAGATTTACTGCTGTTGTCGTTTTTCCAACGCCACCTTTTTGATTGCTAATTGAGATGATTTTCATATATTAATTTTAATTCGTTGCGTATTGTATGGCAATGATGCCACGATTTTGACGGAGGTCGCTGGTGGGTAATGGGATTGAGGTAGCCATTAAATTTTCTGGTAGGTTGTTTTGACTTAATTTTAAGTGGTCTATTTTCGACAAGTCTGCAACCATAGTTAAAATTTTACCGTTTTTTTTCAATAGGTGTGAACTAATACGAGTTAGTTTTTCAGGATTGCCAACGGCTCTGGCAATAATTAGGTCAGCAAAATCGGTTTTTTGCCAGTGTTCAATATTCAATTGTTTCACCTCAACATTATCAAGTTGCAGGCGTAAAATAACATGTTGAATAAATCGGCATTTTTTTTGGCTACTGTCAATTAAGGTAAAATGGCTTTGTCGCATGAGTACGGCTAATGGGATACCTGGGAAGCCTGCACCTGTACCAACATCAATAATTGTACTGGATATTGGTTGAGAAGCGATATAAGAATATAAACTCAGTGAGTCAATTAAGTGTTTTTCAATGTAATGTTCTGGGGGAATGCGGGTTAAATTGTGGATTTTGTTCCACTGATTCAGGAGTTCTAAATGGAGTTGCCATTGTTGTTGCTGTTGGAGGCTAGCATTTATGCCAAGATGTTGAACGGCAGTATCAATGTGTGGAAGGGAAAAATCGGCACTCATGGTAAGGTAATTTAAGGTATCTGAGTTTAAGCGTTTTTTTATTTTAGGGTTTGTAAAAATTTATCAATATATTCAGTAATTTGCTTACTACGATATTGAATAATAAAACGTGGATGCTCCAAAGCCTCAAGCTGTTGAAACCAACCATATTCTTTATTGAGTTTATTGAGCATTTGAATATTCTTGCCTTTACCAAGCACAAAAACTCGTTCGGTCAGTACGTTCATGGTTTTTAAATAATTCATTGAATCAACAATGAACGGTAGGGTGCTTTGCTGCAACTGTTTATTGTCATAATAATTGGCATTTATCCAGTTGCCTTGAGGATTTTTTTGTATTAATCCCAATGGGCATGGAGAAGTGAAGTAATAGTCTTGATAGAACTGTGCCACCCCACCATAAGCATGAATCATTTGGTAAATAAATACTGAGGAGGGTTCATGAGTTTTTAGGGGAGTAGGGTCAATATCACAATACTCAATTAAACGTTTGCTATCGGTGAATGGAATACCCGTAATACCTGCCCCATGCCGTCCTGGATTTATTCCAAGAATGAGTTTTCGAGGTTTGTTGTCAGAATAGTATTTATCGTAAAAATGATCACTGAGTTGAAGTGTTTGCGACTGTTCATAAGGATTCATAATCCGCACTCCCTCAGGTAGCGGATAATCAAAATGTGCCCAGCGGTTAAATTGTTTTATTTGTTGATTGAGCAACGGGCTATTTGACATGGGGCGTTTAATTTTCAAGTTGAAATTAAAATGCCATTAAGCTGTTATTGCTAAGGTTTGTTCAAACTCATGCAAGCGTTTATGAATTGAGCGTAATTCGGTAATATCGGTCCAACGATCAATGAGGTAAGAGAATGAATTAATTACCTTGCCAAAAGCATTGCCAGTTTGAGTCAAGAAGCCTAAGGTTACGACCCCAGTAAATAAAGAAGGCCCCATTACAAGATAAGGCAGAATAATGGCGAACTGACCATAAATATTTTCCCAAGCATTGAAATAGGTGTAATGCCAATACAAGCGGAAATAGTTTAAGCGTATTCCAGTAAATAGTTCAACAAAATCATGATGTGGAGTGTGTTGTCGGTCATCTTCGGTATAGACTAACGCCTTACGAAAAGAGGCTTCAACTTTTTGGTTGTTATATTCTAATCCAGGTAATTTAATACCGACAAACCAAGAAACCACCATACCACCGATAGACATTAAAATAGCAATCCAAACCAACGAACTTGGAATATCTTTTAGAAATTCCACCTCAACCTTAGAGCTTAGTGTATGCAATATTGGAATAAAGGCGATAAGTGTTAAGAGTGAGCGAAATACCCCCAACCCTAAACTCTCAACCTGACGAGCAAAGCGTGAACAATCTTCTTGTATCCGTTGTGAAGAGCCTTCAATATTGTTTTGGGTATCCAACCAATTGGGTAAGTAATGCATAGTCATTGCTTGACGCCAACGAAAGGCGTAATGACGAGCAAAAAATGATGTAAATACGGCAACAAAAATATATGGGAAGGCGATAGTTGCAAATTCAAACATCATTTCCCAAAACTTATCTAATCCAGCAACACCAAGCGTATTTGCCTGTTGTAATAAGTCATAAAATTCTTTATACCAACTGTTGAGCCAAACCGTCAATTGGACTTGAATATATAACGATGATAGCAATAACAAAAAGCCACCCCATGACCAGAGTGCCCATTTTCGATCTAAGAAAAAACTACGAAACATAATTTAAGATTGTTAAGATAAACTCAGTAAGGTGAAAAACAATTCGTAAATATTCCACCTAAGAGACAATTTGCAAATGTTTGACCAATAACTGTAAGCTTGAGGTTCCTTTAAAGTAATTCTCACGCAGTTCATAAACTAATCGCACTTTTGCACCCACGACCATTTTTTTAGGCATTGAAGTATTAAAAGCGATACATTCAACATGCCGTCCTTCATCAATATGCACACGAAATCGCAAATGCTGTTTTCCTAAAGGAATAAGCCACATCAGGCGAAACTCACCGTCAAAAATAGGTGTTGGAAAACCATTGCCCCAAGGTATTGTTCGCAAATAACGCACTGAATCCAAAGAAAACTCATGTGCCAGTAAGTCACCATCGGTTTGCAATGTCAACTCATAAGGTTGGTTTTCCAATGCGGTTTGGACTATTTGGTTAAATTGAGTTTTGAATGCTTGAAAGGATTCTGGATGAATGGTAACTCCAGCCGCCATAGCATGACCACCAAAATTTACCAGTAAATCTGGTGATTGGGTGTCCATTTGTTTAAGGACTTGGTGGAGATTTAAACCTTCAACAGAACGCCCTGAACCTTTAAATAAATTATCCGAATCTCGGGTAAATATAAAGACTGGTTTTTGAAATTGTTCTTTTAATTTGCCTGCGATAATGCCAATGACCCCTTGATGCCAAGCATCATTGACCAATACAATAGAAATTTGATAGTAAGGTAGGTCGGCATTGATTGTATTAACCGCTTTGGTAATAATCTTTTGTTCAATAATTTTACGTTCATTATTGAGGGTAATCAGTTGCTTGGTGAGTTTCATAGCATCTGATTTATTATCAGCAAGTAACCAACTCACTCCTATTGCCATATCACTCAAACGTCCTACCGAGTTAAGTCTTGGGATAATTTGAAATGATAAATCTTGGCAGTCAATATGTTGGGTTGACTTGTTATCAGTTGCAATCATCGCTAATAGACCTAAGCGACATTGACCTTGACGAATTAAGTCCAATCCTTTGGCAACTAAAATTCGATTATTTTGATCTAATTGCATCATATCGGCAACCGTTCCCAATGCCACTAAATCTAAATATTGGGCTAAATTAGGAACTGTTATTTGATTTTTGCTAAACCATTCTGCCGTCAACAAATGTTGCCGTACCACGGCAAGCAGATAGAAGGCAACACCAACACCAGCGAGGTTTTTGCTAGGAAATTGGCAT
Organism: Phacellophora camtschatica; assembly: GCA_036873815.1. Classification (NCBI taxonomy): domain Eukaryota; kingdom Metazoa; phylum Cnidaria; class Scyphozoa; order Semaeostomeae; family Ulmaridae; genus Phacellophora; species Phacellophora camtschatica. The sequence continues at coordinate 53,127 of JAYJMH010055536.1, read as the reverse complement.
TGAGGCAATTTTGGATTGACAATAGCATCCGCCTCAGGCAAGTCATCTGGTGGTAGATGATGGTCGGTAATAATGATTTGATAGCCTAACTCTTTTGCCCGACTTACTCCCTCATGAGCACTAATTCCCAAATCAACCGTAATGATGAGGTCAAACTTTCTGCTCTCATGTAATTGGTCAACGAGTTGTGCGGATAAACCATACCCCTCAACAAAGCGATTGGTTGAATAATAATCAACCTTAGCATTCATCCGTGTTAAAACTAAGTGCATCAATGCCGTAGCAGTTGCTCCATCCGCATCATAATCGCCCACGATTAAAATGGTTTTATTGTTGCTAACGGACTGACAAACGATTGCTGCTGCCTCATCAACACCAAAGAGTAAATGAGACGGAATTAAATCACTTAATTGTAAACTAACCTCAGTAGAAGATTTAATTGAACGGCGAGTTAATACTCGCTTTAATAAATCGGGCAAATCTGCAATACTGGAAGATGGGTCAGTTGTTAAATGTTCATGACAAGCACGACGAATAATTTTCATATTATGTATTGTATCTCGTCTGCTTCATTTCTCATCTAAGAATGCGTAATTTGGACTTTCTGTGAGGAAATTGACTGCATATGAAAAAAGGTATAAACACTAAGGTCTAAATGTTGAAACATCTGAGTCGAATCCACCAAGTTTAAAAGCTACGACTCTATGACCTTGATGTGCAGTTCTTGCAGTTGTTCTTTAGCAATCGGGGATGGTGCTTCTGTGAGTAGGCAACTGGCGGACTGGGTTTTAGGGAAAGCGATAACATCACGAATATTAGAGGATTGGGTGAGTAACATAACCAATCTATCTAAGCCAAATGCCATTCCTAAATGAGGTGGTGCACCGTATTTTAGTGCGTTTAATAAGAAGCCAAATTTTTCTTGTGCTTCTTTCTCGTCAATACCAAGTAACTCAAGGACCGCTAACTGCATCTTAGCATTATGAATCCGTACCGAACCACCACCGACTTCATAGCCATTAATCACTAAATCATAGGCTTGAGATGGGACGTTGGTGAGGTCAGTTTGGTCACTGAGCAAGGTTTCAAGGTCAATAGCTGGAGCAGTGAATGGGTGATGTAAGGCGTTTAATTTTTGGGTTTTCTGATCTCGTTCAAACATCGGGAAGTCGGTTACCCAAAGGGGTTGCCAATCGCTGTTATAAAGGTTCAAATCAAGCCCTAAACGGTTACGCAGTGCCGCCATGCTGTCATTGACGATAGACTGCTTATCCGCTGCGAAAAATAACAAGTCAGCATTTTCACAGCCACAACGTTGTACCACCTCAAGTGCAACATCTGGGAAGAATTTAATAATCGGCGATTGCAGACCCTCAAGTCCTTGTTGCAAATCGTTCACCTTAATATAAGCTAAACCCTTCGCTCCAAATTTGCCGACAAATTTGGTATAGTCATCAATTTGTTTACGGCTGAGTAGTTTACCTCCTTGTGGTACTTTCATTGCGATTAAGCGACAATTTGGATCGCTAGCAGCATTGGCAAATACTTTAAAATCGGTATTGGTGAATAAGTCAGCAACATCAACCATTTCTAAGTCAATACGCAGATCAGGTGCATCGGTGCCGTATTTGGCAATACACTCGGCATAACTGAGTTGTGGCAGTGGGTTAGGTAATTGGATGTTGAGTGTTTGGGTAAAAATCTCATGTACCATTTGCTCCATTAGCAACATGAAGTCAGGCATTGTAAGGAACGAACTCTCAATATCCAATTGGGTAAACTCAGGTTGTCGATCAGCACGTAAATCCTCATCGCGGAAACATTTAACCACTTGATAGTAACGTTCAAAACCAGCAACCATTAAGAGTTGTTTAAAGAGTTGAGGGGATTGAGGTAGGGCAAAGAAATGACCTTCGCGTACCCGACTCGGTACTAAATAATCACGTGCACCTTCAGGGGTTGAGCGAGTTAATACAGGCGTTTCAATGTCGGTAAATTCATTATTTTCTAAATAGTTACGCATTAAGCGAACAACCTTAGCACGGGTGCGTAATATTGATTGCATTTGCGGACGGCGTAAATCTAAAAAGCGGAAACTTAAACGGACTTCCTCACTGACGTTATCATCAAGCTGAAAGGGTAGGGTATCTGCAAGATTGAGTAAAGTGAGGTCATCGGCGAGTAGCTCAACTTCACCTGAAACTAAAGTTTCATTGATAGTACCTTCAGGTCGCGATCTAATTTTGCCAGAAACCCAAATAACGGACTCAGTTTTTAGCCGTTCAGCAATTGGAAAAATATCTTTTCTATCTGGGTCAACCACCACTTGTAAAATACCTTTACTATCACGTAAGTCAATAAATATAACGCCACCGTGATCGCGTTGACTCGCCACCCAGCCACAAACTTGGACGGTTTGGTCGATATGATTTGCAGTAATTAAGCCACAATAATGAGTTCGCATAGGAAAAATATGTAAGTTTGAGTTGTTAAATTTATAGGGTACTTTTATTTATTCTGGGCAGATCAGAAAAGATGAGATTTTGCTCCCAATAAGGCAAAAAAAGTGAGGCATGTTTAATTATTCGGCACTTCTATTTTCACTTTTTTAACGCAATTGGGGGCGAAATATCGCTTTTTTGGCTGAGCCATGAATAAATCAAGGTGTCCTTAATTATATCATTTAGAATTAAGAGTTTTACCATGATGACAAAAATTGGAACAGATGTATCCAAGACTAACAATACTACAGCCTCGCTTCCAAAATTTATCGTAATCCGTTGTTTGATACCGTTAATGTTTAATAGCAAGTGCGTGAAAAAAATCAATTCCATTATATTTTTATATTTTTTTCAATTATCAATTTTCACCTTTCAATTAATCGGTTTATCACAGCGAGTCCTGATTATTTGCAACAGCAAACAATAACAAATGGGTGATGACAATTTCCGCTTATATCATCCAATCCAAGACCAATGAATTTATAAAACAACTATGAATTTTTAACTATGACTTTTCAACTATGACTTTTTGTAACTACTCAGGTATTATCTTCAATAACAGAAAGTAGGTAGGAAGTGGGACTTTAGTCCCGCAGGCAAAGCAAAGCCTTACCTGCAAAGTGCAAACAAGTGCAAATTTGTATTTTTAACGTAAACTAGGAGGCGGGACTTCAGTCCTGCAAGCAAGGCAAAGCCTTGCTCCCAAAGTGCAAACAAGTACCAGTTTGCATTTTTACCGTAAATCTGAAAGCAGGAGAGGGAAAATTAAACACCTCGTCCTACAAGCAAAACGAGAGCCTTGAGACTGAAAGCAAGACTTTGTCCTGCAAGCAAGGCTAAAGCCTTACCTCCAAAGTGCAAACAACCACAAATTTGCATTTTTGCCGTAAATTAGTAGGCAGGAGAGGGAAAATTTAACACCTCGTCCTACAAGCAAAACGAGAGCCGTGAGACTATAAGCAGGGGGAGAATTGAACACCATGTCCTGCAAGCAAGGCTAAAGCCTTACCTCCAAAGTTTCAACCAGAACTCAGAGGAAACAGAATTTCATCAGTACAATTGGAAGCGGAATTTCAGCCCTTGTGATTTTCGGGTGAGTGTTTATTCTGGTATTGTGGAGATTGGCGAGAGTACGAGCAAGGCTTTGCCTTGCTTGCGGGACGAGGTGTTTAATTTTTTCCCCACTTCCTATCTAATTTCTGCTATTGAGAATAATGTTTGAGTAGTTACACAAAATCAGAACAAGGGCAAGGTGCTATCAATATGAGATTCTTGAGTATAAAGTATAATAGAGGTACCCTATTATTTTATAGGTATAATCTACATGTTTTACGCCTTTCTTTAATATGTCCTCAAACACTACTTTATATAAATACAAAATTGGTGAAGTTGCCAAAGCACTGGGTATTACAATACGCACAATTCGCTTTTACGAGGAACGAGGCATTATTACTCCGATGCGTAAAAATTCACATCGACTCTATTCAAAACGTGAAATGGTTCGTCTAAACTTAGCGATAAAAGGGCGTAATTTAGGATTTACTATTGAGGAAATATGCGATTTGATTAATGCCTACGATCATTCAATTAAATCCAATAGAAAACAAGCACTTATGATGGTTAGCACGTGTGATAAACATATTACTCAATTAGATAGAAAAGTGGAAAATATCGCTCACTTAAAGGAAGAGTTATACCGAGTTAAAGCAGAAATGCTTACTTTTTTATTGCAATTAGAGCAATCAACAAAAGATTAAAAGGATTAATTGAACGATGTCATCAATACATATCGTTGATGTAGCTGTTAGGGATGGCTTACAAGGAGTTCAGCCATTCGTTGCTACAGAACGCAAGTTGCAAATCATTCATGAGCTCATCGCATGTGGGATTACAACGCTTGAGGGAGGTTCTTTCGTATCTCCAAGCATATTACCGCAAATGCAAGATAGCAGTACGATTGCGAGCAAAATACTTCCTTCAACCACTGATATTTTTTTCCTTATCCCCAACTATAAGGGTTTTGAAATATCTAAAAAATATGCGGTGAATAAGTGGGTGTTTACTGTATCCGCTTCGGAAAAACACAATCAATCCAATGTGAAACAAAGTATTTCACAATCACTTAAAACCTTGCAGTGTATTATCAATAATCTGCAAGCGGGCGATGCACTAACCGTATCCTTATCCGCAACTGTTGACTGTCCATTTGACGGTTATATGGATGCTCAAAGCGTATTAGCACTTATTAAAACAATAGCCGATATGATGCAATCAAGAGAGGTGAAATGGGCAATTAATTTGGCAGATACAACAGGTAGGGGAACACCAGACAGAGTGCAATATCTTTTTCAGCAAGCCTTTTCCCAATTAAACAACCCCATGATTGAATGGGGGTTTCATGGGCATGACACTTATGGACAGGGCGTTGTCAACGCTTACGCTGCTTACCTTTGTGGTGTACGGCGTTTTGAAGGATCGGTTGGTGGATTAGGCGGTTGCCCATTCGCACCAGGAGCTACTGGCAATACTGCCACCGAAGATTTGGTGTACCTTTTTCAAGGTATGGGAATAGATACAGGAATTGATTTGCGGAAATTACACGCTGTTGCCAATACTATCGCAACAATAGAGGGAGCCGTTTCAGGAGGACGAATAAGGCATTTACCAGTTGATAAAATGTAATTGCTCGTTTTCATGCAACTGCCATTAAACGTATAAAACAACGGATTGCGGTAAACTTTGGAGGCGAGGCTTTAGCCTTGCTTGGGATTTGTGGGTGAGTGTTTACTCTGGTATTGTGAAGATTGGCGAGGGTTGAGAGCAAGGGGTTTTGCAAAATCGCTAAAGGCTTCGCCTTGCTTGCGAGACTGAAGTCTCACTTCCTAATGTGTGCAAACTGCGTATTTTGGAGGCAAGATTGAAATTTTTGCAAGGTGTCTATCCCGTATGCATTCTTACGCGGAGCTTGGGAACGAGTCGGTCTGTGGTCTGCTATCTGCTGTTATTTTGCTTGCATTCTAATACCACCGTCTAAGCGGATGTGTTCGGCGTTTAGGTAGTCATTTTCTACTATGTGTTGGGCTAAGTGGGCGACTTCATCGGCTTCGCCGAGACGTTTAGGGAATAGGACTTGCTGTTGCAAGGATTGATATATCTCTTTTTTGACATCATTGAAAATTGGTGTGTGGATGATGCCTGGAGCCATAGTATTTACTCTGATGCCCCATGGCTCTAAGTCACGAGCGATGGGGAGAGTCATGCCGACAATCGCTGCTTTGGAAGCACTGTAGGAGGCTTGTCCAGCTTGTCCCTCAAAGGCGGCAATTGAGGCGGTATTGATGATGACACCGCGACAGTCATTTTCTGGCTGATTGTTTATCATGCTGGCTGAAACGTAACGGATGAGGTTGTAGGTGCCGATGAGGTTGACTTGGATGGTTTTGCTGAATTTTTCGATACCGCAGGGCTGTTGCTTGCGGTTGATGGTTTTTTCAGGTAATAATATACCTGCATAGTTGCATAGGATGTAAACACTGCCGAATTGTTCAACGGTTTTATCGACAGCTTGTGCAACAGCGTGTTGGTCGCTGACATCAACATTGTGGTAGGCGATTCTTTCTTGACCGTCTTGTTTACCGTATTGTTGAATGACTTGTTCAACAAGTTTTTCGCCTGCTTCAGGGTTTAAATCAAAGATGGATACGTTTGCGCCTTGATTAATAAATCGACGAACAGTGGCTTCGCCTAATCCTGAACATCCACCAGTGATGATGGCTGTTTTATGCTGTATTTTCATTGTTAGTATTTTGTGTGTCGGGTTATATTGGGTTATTGGATTATGGCGGTTAAGTTATCGGTGTTAAGGGTACCTCTATTTATTCTGGACAGATGAAAAAATATGAGCGAAAGAATAAACCTTCTGTTCCCAATAAGGCAAAAAAAGTGAGGCATGTTTAATTATTCGGCACTCCTATTTCCACTTTTTTTAACGCAATTGGGGGCGAAATATCGCTTTTTTGGCTGATTCATGAATAAATCGAGGTACCCTTAAGTTGCTGTTTGCAGTTCTTGAATGATACATCTGCCGATGATGAGTTTTTGTATTTCGCTGGTTCCTTCGTAAATGCTAGTTATACGAATATCTCGACTATAACGCTCTAATGGAAATTCTTTGATATAGCCGTAGCCACCTATCATTTGCAGTGCTTTGTAGCAGATTTCATTGCCTTTATCTGAGCAATATAGTTTTGCCATAGAGGCTTGTTTACTGTAGGGAAGGTTATTATCTTTTAGGCTTGCGGCTTGATAGAGGAGGAGTTTAGCCGCCTCTAAATCGGTGGCACTTTCCGAGAGCATCCATTGTAAACCTTGATGGTGTATGATGGGTTTGCCAAATTGTTCTCTTTCCATCATATAGCGTGCGGCATAATCCAGTGCTTCGGTCGCTATTCCTAAAGCTAAGGCAGATATGCCTAATCGTCCTCCGACTAATCCGCCGATGGCGTAGCGGAAACCTTGATGGATTTCACCGATAATGTTTTCGTCAGGCACAAAGCATTGTTGCATGATGATTTCATTGGTTGGATTGCCTCGTTGCCCCATTTTGTTTTCATGCGGACCAACGCTTAATCCTTGACTGTTTCGGTCAACGATAAAACAACTTATCCCTTTACCTTGTGGGGCTTGTAAATCGGTACGTGCCCAAACGATGTAAAAATCAGATATAGCTCCGTTGGTTATCCACTGCTTGTTTCCTGTTATTGACCAACCTGATTTGCCATCAATGGTTGTTGCAGTGGCTGAGGCTTGCATTTGTGCGGGGTTTGAACCTGCGGCTGATTCGGTGAGACAAAATCCAGCATTAGCTTTTTCACCGAGACATAGAGGGCGTAGGTAGCGTTCTTTTTGTTCATTATTGGCAAAGTCAGCGAGCAGATTGGAAACCAGATTGTTAATGCTCATGGCTACGGCTGTGGAGGCACAAATTTTGGCTATTTCTGTTACTGCCAATACATAAGATACTGCTCCTGTATTACTGCCTCCCCATTCATCATCAACCAGCATACCCATAAAGCCGAGTTCGCTAAGGCTGGCGAGGTTGTTTAAGTAATTTTCTTCGCCTTGATGTTCATCAACTAATGCAGCATTGTCTGCGAGTACTTCTCTAGCAAAATCACGGGCAGTTTGTTGGATTAGGGTTTGTTCTTCGGTGAGCTGAAAGTTCATGGTTAATTGCTCCAGTGGTTTTATGAGTTAGCTTTATGAATTAACTTTATGAGTTATCTTTATGGAATGTCCTTTCGGTAATGTTTGAGCAACGAGGAAAAGTCCTCGTCAATGGTATGTTGGCAGTGTTGTGCGTATAACGAGCGAGCGAGTGCTCCGAGATGAATTGGGCTGTTGCTATTGACGGCAGCGGTTTCAGCTAATCCGAGATCTTTGAGCATCAGTTCACTTTTAAAGCCCCCTTGGTAGTCATTGCTTGCTGGTGCACTTGCCATTATTTCTGGCCAAGGGTTATAACAATCAAGCACCCAATTGGTACCTGAAGCTTGGTGCATGATTTTTGACAAGGTGGCTACGTCTAAGCCGAGATTATGCCCAAGATTTAAGGCTTCACAAGTTCCTGCCATACTGATCGCCAACATCATATTGTTACAAATTTTGGCGATTTGTCCTGCTCCTTGTTTGCCAGCGTGAAAGAGCGTTTTGCCCATCGTTTGTAAATACGGCTCAGCTTGCTTTACGGCACTATCGCTACCGCCAATCATAAATGTTAAACTGCCTGCTGTCGCACCTTTGATACCACCAGACATCGGAGCATCAACGCAGACAGCGGCTTTGCTTTGGACGTACTGATGTAATGCCGTAGTGTTATGCTCATCAGATGTGGTGCAATCTATAAATAGGCAACCTGCTTCTGCTTTATTGGCTAAATCATTTTCAACAACCGCTGAATAGACATGACGTCCTGCTGGTAAGGCGGTAATAATGACGGATGCCCCCGTGCCAACTTCTTCGGCTTGCAGTACTTTAAGTCCTGCCTCTACGGCTTGTTGGCATTGTGGTTTACTCAAGTCATAAACACTAATTGAATATTTTTCGGCAAGGTTTTTTGCCATTGGTAAGCCCATATTGCCTAATCCGATAAAATGTATCATATTGTCTCCATTGTCTCTAAATTAAGTGTTGTTTCAGAATTGAACCAAATATCGGTTGTTGCCGACCATTTTGGCTGATTATCTTTATCAATGATTAATGCCCGAATTCCTTCTTTAAATTCACCATGACGGGATAGCATGGCGACTAAATTATATTCTTGCTTTAAGGCGAATTGCCGATCTTTTCCTCGACTACTCTGTAAATGTTTCCAAGTAAGATTAAGTGCCAGTGGAGAGGCGTAGTTGGCGTTACGGCAGAATTTTTGGCAACTTTCTGATTTAAGGGCATTTAATGCACTCAATGTTGCACTCACTGAGTTTTCTAAGGCGTTGGCTAATACTTGTTGATTTTCTGCTATCCAGCTACCGTTAATCGGTTGGCTATATTGCTCAATCACGGCTTTTATATCGTTAGCTCTTATATTATTAACTCTTCTATCATTGCATTGTTGTAGGTCTTGAATAAAGTTATCGTATTGATCGGCTACGATATGATAATCCGCTAAACCAAGATAGAGTGCATCGGCTGATCCGATCTGCCCACCCGTTAATGGGAGTAACCATTCTAATCGGTCATTACGTTGATTCAGGAAATCGCCACTGCCCACATCAGGGACTAAGCCGATATGGGTTTCTGGCATCGCCATACGAATTGATTCACTGACTATACGATAAGCACATCCTTGCATAATCCCCATACCACCGCCCATAACAATTCCATCGACAAATGCAATAATCGGTTTGCAATAGCTATGAAGCGAATAATCTAATTGATACTCAACGGTAAAAAAATCATCACTGGCGGTAAAATCGTTGTGCTCAAGCATTTTATAGATTATCTGAATATCTCCACCAGCACAAAATGCCTTGCGACCAGCACCACGAATAACAATACATTCAACGCTATCATCGTTTTTCCATTGCTCTAATTGATGTAATAGCGTATGAGCCATCGCAAGACTTAAAGCGTTCAGAGTTTGTGGAGAATTTAGAGTGACTTCCATCACTTTCCCCTTCGCTTGAAACAGAATTTGTGAGGCTGAATGTTTATTTTCCATGTACTAAATTTATTTCTATGGTTAGTTTGATTGTTAAGGGTGTAGGAATTAAGAGTTTATCCATAAATCCCAAGAAAGATTGAAATTTTCCCCTTGTCTCCTAAAACTCTGAGGTTTGGAGACTGAAATCTGTTATCTAATCCCGTATGCATTCCCACGCAGGAGCGTGGGAACGAGTCGGGTACCTGAGTAGTTACGTTTGATTAATTTCTTTTAGGTTAGTTCCATTTTGGTTTGCGTTTTTCTAAAAAGGCTTGACAGCCTTCTTTGCGATGATCATTACGCCATAGTTTCACAAATAATTCTCGTTCCATAATTAATGCGTTCCAGCGTGGCATATGACGTCCTGCTTGTATCAATTGTTTGCAGTATTTGACGCTGGTTGGACTTTGGTTGGCAACGCTCTCTGCCAGTGCTTGAGCTTCTTCTAGTAAAGTATCGGATGCAATGATTTGTTCAATTAATCCGATTTTTTCAGCGGTTTGTGCATCCACCATTTCGCCACATAATATCATGCGTTTTGCCCATGATTCACCTACTGCTGCGGTTAAATTTTGGGTACCACCAGCACAAGGTAATAATCCCACTTTGGCTTCGGGCAGTGCCATCTTAGCATTGGCTACGCATAATCGAATATCGCAAGCGAGTGCGACTTCTAAACCACCTCCCATAGCAAAGCCATTGATGGCTGCGATACTGACACCACGAAATTGTGCAAGTGTTTCAAATGCTTCGCCAAATAGAGTTGCCATTTGAAAGGCTTTGCTTTCATCCGCTTCTGCAAATATTTTTAAATCCGCACCTGCTGAAAAGAATTTTTCCCCTTGTCCCGTGATAACTAAAGCATTAATGCTATCATCTGCGTTCAGTTCTGTGACGATGTCAATGAGTTGCGATAACGTTTCTGCAGTCCATGTGTTGGCAGGTGGATTGTCCATGATGATATTGGCAACCGTGCCTTGACGGTTTAGTTGTAGTTGTGCTGTCATATTGATTTTTTAGTTTATTGTGTATTTGCTTAATAATAGTGATTGTTTGGCATCAAATAATCATGCTTTTTCGATTAATTCTGGCAAGATGTTGAACAAGTCACCGACCAGCCCATAATCAGCAATTGCAAATATAGGGGCATCGGCATCTTGATTAATCGCAACAATCACTTGTGAATCTTTCATTCCTGCAAGATGTTGGATTGCTCCTGAAATACCTACAGCAATATATAATTTAGGTGCAACGACTTTGCCTGTTTGACCTACTTGAAATTCATTGGAGATAAAACCAGCATCAACAGCCGCCCGTGAAGCTCCTACCGCCGCTCCTAATTTATCGGCGAATCGTTCAATTAAAGCAAAGTTGTCCTGACTACCAACCCCTCGTCCGCCAGCAACGACAATATCCGCACTCGTTAAATCAGGGCGTTCATTGGCATTGACTTCACGGCGAAGCAAGTGACTGTTGCTGGTTGTTATTTTGGCAATGATAGTTTCTATTGGTGCGGTTGCTTGGTCGTCTCGTTGGTTGTCTCGTTCGGAGGCGGCAAAGGCGGTGGTTCTGACTGTTAGCAAATTCACTGCTTGATTACTTTGCACACTCACAATGGCGTTGCCTGCATAGATTGGGCGTTTAAAAATGTTATTTGGCTCAATGGCTATCACATCATTGAGTGGGTCAATATCCATTTTAACGGCTATCCATGGGATAATTCCTTTGGCGAAAGAGCTGTTAGCGGCGATTACTGCGGTAGCTTTTTCAGCTACTTGGATAATGGTTGGGGCAATATTTTCGGTAATTGCATTTTCAAAAGAAGGATCTTCAGCCATCAGTACTTTACTAACTGATTGATAACTCGCTACTTGTTCGGCAACGGTTCGGCATTGATGACCAACGACTAAAGCGGTAACTTCACCGAGTTCAGCGGCTGCACTGAAGGCGTGTGGCGTTGCCGCTGATAATTGTTGATTATCGTGTTCACAGAGTACTACAATCATACTCATACTGATACCCCCTCCTTTGTTGATAGTCCTGTTGATAGTCCTTTGGCTCTTAATTTATCCAATAGTGTATCAACATCAGCGACTCTTTCTCCGCTGGCTCTATTGGCAGGAGCTTCTACTTTGATATTGCATAATCGTTGGGAGGGGGTGATGCCTAAGCTGTCTAAAGCAAGAATTTCTAAAGGCTTCTTTTTCGCTTTCATAATATTGGGCAATTTGATAAAACGAGGCTCATTGAGGCGTAAATCGGCAGTAATGATAGCAGGTTCTATAAGTCTTAGCACTTCAATTCCTGCATCTACTTCGCGTTCAACTTCCCAACCATCATCGGTGCGTGTGATTTTGGAGGCGAATAGTGCATGTGCTCTATCTGTTAGTGCGGCGAGCATTTGCCCAGTTTGATTGTTATCACCATCAATACTTTGTTTGCCAAGTATGACTAAATCGCAGTTGTCGCGTTCTACAAATTGTTGCAACACACGGGCAACATCCAGTGGCAATAATGGTTCATCAGTTTTTATTAATATTCCACGATCAGCCCCCATTGCTAATGCCGTGCGTAGTGTTTCGGCACTTTTTTCGCTACCAATTGATATGACTATGATGTTTTCTGCTTCTCCTCTTTCTTTGATGCGTAACGCCTCTTCTACGGCTATTTCATCAAAAGGATTAATGCTCATTTTGACGTTTTCCGTTTCAACTCCAGTTGCATCTGATTTGATACGAATATTAACGCTGTGATCAATCACTCGTTTAACAGGAACTAATATATTCATAATATTTACATTTATAGAATTTCAACGATTGAGAAACGATTTTATGCGTTTGCGTGTGTTAGGTTGTTGCCAGCAGTCCGCCAATGCTTGAGTGGTAATCATTTGAAAATCATCTGTGGTTGTTTCCCCTTTAAAGGTTTTCAATAAGTTTTTTGCTTTTGCTACAGCAACCAAGTCACAGCTTAATATTTGTTTAATCTCTTTATTCATGGCTGTTGTTAGCTCATCCGTGTTGACAATTTCGGTTACTAAGCCTAATCTTTGTGCGGTTATTGAATCAAAATGCTGGGCATTGATAAAATAACCACCCAATTTATTACCCGCTTTGGCGTAAACAAAAGGACCGATAGTCGCAGGTATTAAGCCCAGTAGAGTTTCACTAAAACAAAATTGGCAATCATTACTAGCGATGATGCGATCACAAACGGCTAAAATGCCTAACCCTCCACCATAGACAGCCCCTTGAACAATGCTGACGACTAAAAAAGGTAGTTGCTCAATAGTGCGTAGCATGGTAGCTAATTTTGTGCTTTGTTGTATCTGCTGTTCTTGACTGGCAATGAATTGTGTACGCATCCATTGCAAATCAGCACCAGCACAAAAGTTTTTTCCTTCTGCTGAAATAATCAGCATACGTGTCTTGTTAGTTAATGATTGGCAGAACTCTTGAATGCCATCAATCATTGCTTCATTGATGGCGTTGTGTTTTTCAGGACGATTAAAGCGAATATGTGCTACATCCTGTTCATCTATTGAATAAATTATAAAAGGATTACTCATGCTATTTATTCTCGTATTCTTGAGTACAGAAAGTATATTTTATGAATCTGCCAGCGGTTGCCATTCTGCCAATAATTGACCTTCGCTTACATTTTGTTGCACGGTAACGTGGATTTTGGTTATTTGTGCGGCGACTGGTACAACCAAATAAGTAAGCATTTTCATGGCTTCTAATACGACTACGGTCTGATTTTCAGTTACTTGCTCATCTACCTGTACGGCTACGGATTGGATAATCCCTGGCATTGGTGCAAGAATTTGTCCTGTATTTTCAGTGGCATTGCCTGCATGTTGGACAAAGTCAGAGGCAACGGGTTGGCGAAATTGATAGCTTTGTCCGCTCAATAATACTTGATAACCCAAATGACTTTTCTGAATATGAGCCGTTGACTGTATATTATTATACAGCCAATCCATAGACCAACTATTTTCATCCAGCCGAGAGCATTGATAGAGGGTGGCTTGATGAGTGTTTTCATCATCAGATGTCATGCTATACGTATTATTACCCGTGTTGTTGCTCGATTGTTGAGAAATAGATAGAGTACGTAAGCAACTGTGATTTTCGTCATAAAATGTTTGCCTAATTGTATGGGTATCCGTATCCCATAGTCGCCATTGTGAGTAGTCCTCTTGTTGCCAGATTAGTAGTAAGGCACAGCAAATTAATGCTTTGGAATAATCCGCAGGGATATTAATTTCCATGCTTTCCAAAGTTTTTATATTGATTTGATTATTTTGTACTGGCTGACTTTCTAAAATTGCTTTTAGGAAACTGATGTTGGTATGTATTCCATCTATAAAACAGTGGTTTAGGCTACGTATAGCTTTGTTAATACAAGCTGAATAACTATCTGCTGATACAATTAGTTTGCCTAACATTGGATCATACAGATTGGCAACAGCGACTCCTTTACGCATAGCATGATCAATACGGCAGTTTTGAGGTAATGAAAGGTAGGTGATGGTTCCGCTACTGGGTGCAAAATCTTTTTGTGGATTTTCTGCATATAGGCGTAGCTCTATGGCGTGAGCTAAGATACTGAGCTCTGATTGTTGTTTTGGTAGTGGTTTGCCAGTGGCTATTTGCAGTTGCCAAGAGACTAAATCTTCATCCACAATCATTTCGGTAACGGGATGTTCAACTTGTAAACGAGTATTCATTTCCAGAAAATAAAACGCCTCACTATTGTCGTTAGCAACTAGAAATTCAACCGTGCCTGCTCCTGTGTATTGAACGGCTTTACCAGCAGCAACCGCTATTTCACCCATTTTTTGGCGTAAGTTAGAGGAAATTTGTGCTGGGGCAAATTCTATTACTTTTTGATAACGTCTTTGCAATGAACAATCACGCTCAAATAAATAAACGCCGTTGCCTTGTTGGTCAAAAAATATTTGTACTTCAATATGACGAGCATCCGTAAGATAGCGTTCGCAAATCACCCGTTCATCGCCAAAGGCTCTTTTGGCTTCAGTTTGTGCTTGCTCTATTTGGTTGTGAAGTTCTTGTAAGTTATGGGCTAATCGCATCCCTTTGCCACCACCGCCACTGACAGCTTTAATCAGTAGCGGAAAGCCTGAATGGGTGGCTTCTTCGGCAATATTTGTGGAGTTATCAATGGTAAATCCTGGAATGGTTGGTACGCCATTTTTTTGCATTAATTGTTTGGCAGTATCTTTTTCTGCCATCAGTGAAATAGTTTCGGCTGAGGGACCTATAAAAATAATCCCAGCGACTTCACAAGCAGTCGCAAATTGGCTGTTTTCTGATAAAAAACCATATCCCGGATGAATGGCATCAGAACCACTTTTTTTCGCAATGTCAATAATTTGATGGATGTCAAGATAACTTTTATCAAGCTCGTTTGAGCTAACAGCCCAAGCCTCGTCAGCCATGCTAACGTGACGGGCTTGGCTATCAATGGGTGAATAAATAGCGACGGTAGTAATGCCGAGTTGTTTGGCAGTACCAATCACACGACAGGCAATTTCACCACGATTGGCGATCAGGAGTTTGTTTAACCGATTTAATCGAGTGTTTTTCATGTATTTTTCATTATTTACATAATCTATCTTACATACGGAAAATGCCATGCAACGTTTTTTGCACAGGGCGATGCTGGCAGGCACGTAAGGAGAGAGCAACTACTTCACGTGTTTTGTTAGGGTGTATGATGCCGTCATCCCATAATCTGGCACTGGAATAAAGTGCCTGAGATTGACGTTCAAATTGATCAAGTAGCGGTTGTCGCAGTTTATTGATTGCCTCTTCATCTAATTGCTCTCCTTTTTTCTCAAGCCGTTTTTTCTGAATATTGGCTAAGGTGTTGGCGGCTTGTACTCCTCCCATTACCGAAATACTAGCATTTGGCCACATCCATAAAAAGTCTGGATCAAATGCACGTCCACACATTGCATAATTGCCAGCTCCATAACTGCCACCAACGATGACGGTTATTTTAGGTACTTGGGCAGTGGATACGGCGTTGACTAATTTTGCTCCGTGCTTGGCGATACCTTCCATTTCATACTGTTTTCCCACCATAAATCCAGTAATGTTTTGTAGGAATAACAGTGGTATATTGCGTTGACAACAGATTTCTATAAAGTGGGTTGCTTTGTTGGCAGATTGTGAAAAAAGGATACCATTATTGGCAATGATGGCAACTGGCATACCTTCAATGTAACTAAAGGCACAGACGATAGAAGTACCGTAATCGGCTTTAAATTCAGTAAATTCCGATGCATCGGTGATACGAGCAATAATTTCTCGAATTTCTAATGGTTGTTTTAAATCAATATTGGCAAGTCCTAACAGTTCGTTGCAAGGGTAGTCGGGTTGAACCGCTTGCTGTAATGAATATTGGTTGTCTTGCTGAATATTCAGATGGCTTACAACTTCACGAGCGATGGCTAAGGCGTGCTCGTCATTTTCAGCGATATAGTCCACCAAGCCAGATTGTTTGGCATGCAATTCGGCTCCACCTAATTCTTCATCCGTTACGACTTCGCCCGTTGCAGCATGTACTAATGGCGGCCCCGCAAGATAGATGGTTCCTTGATTGCGAACGATAATAGTTTGATCGGACATGGCGGGTATATAGGCTCCACCAGCGGTGCACGATCCCATTACAACAGCAACTTGGGGTATCCCTAATGCCGACATACGAGCTTGATTATAAAAAATTCGCCCGAAGTGATCATGGTCGGCAAATACTTCATCTTGATAAGCTAAATTGGCTCCGCCAGAATCAACTAAATAAATGCAAGGGAGATGATTTTTAATCGCAATTTTTTGAGCTCGTAAGTGTTTCTTTACGGTCAGCGGATAGTAGGTTCCGCCTTTGGCTGTGGCGTCATTTGCAATAATCATCACTTGAAATCCCATAACTTTTCCAATACCTGTTACCATGCCTGCACTGGGTATGGCATTATGATATATATCATGAGCGGCAAATCTGCCAATTTCTAAAAAGGGACTAGCGGTATCCAGTAAACCGTTGATACGATCTCGAACTAACATCTTCCCCTTACCAGTATGACGTTTTTGAGCTTTTTCCCCTCCACCCTTATCAATTCGTTGGTTGATAAGGTTAATTTTGTCGCTTAATTGTTGCAGTTGCTGGATATTATTTTGCACAACCTCACTGTGTGCTTGGTATTTGCTTTGATAGGACATTGGATTATTTCCCTTCAAATAATTCACGACCAACTAACATACGGCGAATTTCACTCGTGCCTGCACCAATTTCATAGAGTTTGGCATCACGGAGTAAGCGACCTGCTGGAAATTCATTGGTATAGCCATTGCCACCAAGTAATTGAATAGTATTTAATGCCATTTCAGTGGCTCTTTCAGAAACGTATAGAATGCAAGCGGCAATATCTTTTCGGCTTTGTTGTTGGCGGTCGCAGGCGGTTGCTAAGTTATATACATAGGCACTGGAAGCACAATAAACACTGTACATATCGGCAATTTTTCCTTGAATTAATTGAAATTCACCAATCGCCTTATTAAATTGTTTTCTTGTACGGATATAGGGTAGTGCTAAATCAAGACAAGCTCGCATAATTCCTAATGGACCAGCAGATAGTATCATGCGTTCATAGTCCAATCCGCCCATTAATACCCTTACTCCCTCATTCACTTTGCCGAGTACATTTTCTGCTGGTACGATACAGTCACGAAAAACCAATTCACCAGTATCGGAACCACGCATACCGAGTTTATCTAATTTTTGAGCACAGCTAAAACCAGTGAATTTTTTTTCAACGATAAAAGCCGTGATTCCTCTTTTACCTGCATTTATATCGGTTTTAGCGTACACTACGATGGTGTCTGCTGTTGGACCGTTGGTAATCCACATTTTGCTACCGTTGAGTAGGTAGTGATCGGTTTTTTTCTCAGCTTTTAAAGTCATGGACACAACATCAGAGCCAGCATTGGTTTCCGACATTGCTAATGCACCAACCTTATTACCTGCGGTTAAATCAGGTAGATACTTTTGCTTTTGTGCCTCGTTTCCATGAAGATTTATTTGATTGATACAAAGGTTTGAATGAGCACCATAACTCAATCCAATGGAGGCTGAAGCACGTGATATTTCTTCCATAATGAGGCAGTGTGCGAAGTAGTTTAGGTTACTGCCTCCGTATTGTTCAGCAACGGTTACTCCCAAGAATCCTAACTCGCCCATGGTTTTCCAGAGGTGATGGGGAAAGGTGTTGCTTTGATCTGTTTCAGCCGCTATTGGTGCAATCACATTATCGGCAAAGTCTGCTACCGTTGTTTGCACACTGTATAAGGTTTCATCTAAATGAATGGACGAGGGATTGAAGAGAGTCATCATGTGTTTTTTATTTTTTTAAGTAAACCATTTATAGTACTTGTACTTTAGAGTGTTTTGTACTGAAACCAGTTCAGCGTTAATAAGTTCAACGTTAATAAGTTCAGTATTAACAAGTTCAGCATTACGAGAATTTTTCTTTGTAGCAAAGTGTGAAGATACCTTGTGGTCAGGGTTAAGGTTTAAGGGTAGGTGTTATAGTTGTTTAGTCAGTCTCGCACAACAATCTAACACAGCAATCTAACACAAAGACGAACAAGGTGGTTGCCAGAAGAAGTGGAGTCTGGAGTTTTATCTTGAGCTTATCTTGGTGGAGTCTTATAGATGCGACTATGCGACTGTTATTCTATGGTGATGGCGATAGCAGTTGCTTCTCCTCCGCCGATACATAAAGAGGCGATGCCTTTCTGATAATTGAGGCGTCTCATTTGATGTATTAAGGTGGCTATAATTCGGCTTCCGCTAGCTCCGATGGGATGTCCGAGTGCACAGGCACCTCCAGTAATATTTACTTTCTCCATATCAATACCTAATTGATCAACACAGACCATAGTTACTACTGCAAAAGCTTCATTAATTTCAAATAGTTCAACCTCTTGAATGTTCCAAGCTGCTTTTTTAAGCACTTTTTTTATTGCCTCAATGGGTGCTAAGGTAAATTCAGCGGGTACTTGAGCATGGGTAGCGTGAGCTACAATACTTGCTAATGGCTTGGCATTATTTTGGTTTACCCATCCTTCACTGGCAATCACTAAACTGGCAGCACCATCTGAAATGGAGCTTGAATTGGCGGCGGTTACGGTACCGTGTTTGGCAAAGGCAGGCTTTAGTGTAGAAATTTTATCAAGGTTGGCATTATGCGGTTGTTCATCAAGTGTTACCGTAACATCGCCTTTGCGAGATTGGTAAGTAACGGCAGTAATTTCTTCATTAAAGTAGCCTGATTGTTGGGCTTTGATGGCTTTTTTTAATGATTTTTTAGCAAAATCATCCATCGCCTCTCTGCTGTAATTGTATTTGTCAGCAGTATCTTGAGCGTAGCACCCCATTAGTTTTCCTTCATAGGCATCCTCTAATCCATCGGTAAACATGCTATCCAATACCTGATGGTGGTTGAGCCGATAGCCATTACGTATTTTGGGAAGTAGATATGGGGCGTTGGACATACTTTCCATGCCACCAGCAATAGCACATTGCATACTGCCTGCTAATATGGAGTCATGGGTAGTTATGACGCTATACATTCCCGAACCACACATTTTATTGACTGTTGCCGCTGGTGTGCTGACAGCAAGACCTGCGGATAATGCCGCTTGTCTTGCTGGTGCTTGTTTCATTCCTGCTGGTAATACACATCCCATAGTCACCGCTTCAATGCTATTAATGTTATTCGGTGAAATTTGTGCTTGCTGAATTGCCCGTTTTATGGTTATGCCTCCTAATTGAGGAGCAGAGCAATTGCTCAAGCTACCGAGCAATCCGCCCATCGGGGTACGATTGGCTGCTAAGATATAGGTTTTTTGAGTATTTTGTTGGGTCATGATTGATTATTTTTCAGTTTAAAACGAGCATATATAATACTTGCTTTGGAGCATAGTTTTTGTTGCTCATCGTATATTAAAGCTTCGGTAAAAATTAGCCTAGAACCGACTTTAATTTGTTCAGCAGTGCAATAGAGTTTGTTGCTGGCACAGGGTAATAAAAAATTCATATTTAGATTGACTGTGGCAGCGGACTCATATTCTGAAAGATGAATGACTGAGGCACAAAAACCAGCCACATCAGCTAATTCTAATAAGGCGGGACCGCTAACCATATTGCCTGAACGTAAATCCGTTGTTGCAATTACTTGTTCCAGTTTCACCTGATTTTCTTGATAGTCAAGTAAAATGCTACGAGTATGTGGATAGGCTAAGATTAAGCGTTGTTGTAGGTTGTTAATATTCACTCCAGTACTTTTAAGTCACTATCTTTATTTTGATTCATTTCGGCTGCTATTGATTACTACACGCTTATCATTAATTAATGAATCAAAGGTTTGTTGGACAAATTGGATAGTTGTTCTTAAACCCGTTATTTCACGAAACTTTTGTTGCAACTGCTCGCTTAAAGCAATTGATTCTTCAGCATTTACAGTATTTACAAGATGTACAGGATGTACATAGAGGCATAAATGATCCAAATCGTTTTTGTTAGTGACTTGCAATTGCATGTCGTGAATATTTTCAAATTGATTGAACAGGTTTTTAATCTGTACAGGTCGGATAAATTGTCCTTTGACCTTGACAGATTCATCACTTCTTCCCAACCAACCTTTGATTTTTAAGTGGGTTCTATTGTTGACGGTTGGGTTGACGGTTGGGTTAGCGGTTGAGTTGGCGGTTGGATTGGTGGTTGGACAATTTATGATAAAGGCACTTAAATCACCAGTTGCAAAACGTAATAGTGGGGCATTGTTGGTTAACCGAGAGACAACCACTTCGCCAGTTTCTCCTTCTGCTACTGGTTGCATGGTTTGTGGATTAATAATTTCAATCCAAATATTTTCAGCACACACCATACCTGCCACAGAATCACATTCATAAGCAATTAATCCTATATCTGCGGTAGCATAACATTGATAGATAGCAATTCCAGCTTGCTCGCATTGCTGGCGAATAGAGGGGCTTAAATAACCTCCAGTTACAACCGCCTTGCAAAGGCTATTGATTTTCCAAGAATGCTCATCGGCTTTATCTGCCTCAATTTTATCTAAGGACACTTTATCCAATACAATCTTTAGAAAATCGGGAGTGCCTACATAGGTGGTGATTTTGAAATGTTCAATTGCCTCTATCAGTTGACTGGTATTGCCAGGACCTGCTGGTAGTATTTGACATCCTATTTTTCGTGCCGCCTCATCAAACATCATGCCCGCTGGGGTGTAGTGATAAGAGAATGTATTGGCAATTCTATCTTCACTATTAACTCCTGCTGCTAACATCGCTTGCTCTAATCCCCAAAAATCATCGCATTGGGTATCTAGTTCATAGATTGGTCCTGGCGAAATATATAAATGCCAAACTTGACCTGTTGAACAACGAAAATGACCGAATGGCGGGTGTTGTTGTTGAATTTCTGGTAGTGTATCTTTACTGAGAATAGGCAATTTCGTTAAATCTTGCAAACTGTTGATTTGCGATAAATCTATTTCTTTGGTCAATTCTAACCAAGCAGGACAATAGCTTTGGTAGAGTTCTATGACCTCATGCAATAACTTTGTCAGTTGTTGCTCTCTTTGTTGGCTACTTTGAAAAGGGTTCATAACCAACGCTTGCGACGACGAAAACTTTTTAAATTTTTGAAAGAGCGTGCATCGTCTGTTTTGCCTTGCCCTAAATAAAATTCTTTAATATCTTCATTGGCAAGCAGTTTTGCACGTTCACCATCCATCACTATTTTGCCAGATTCCATTACATAACCGTAATCGCAGGTATTTAATGCGTAATTAGCATTTTGTTCAACCAGCAATATAGTGATTCCTTCATCTTGATTGATGCGTTTGATAATGCTAAATACTTCTTTTACCAGAATTGGAGAGAGTCCCATAGATGGTTCATCTAATAGTAATAGATTGGGTTTTGCCATTAATGCTCTTGCGATTGCTAACATCTGTTGCTCACCTCCTGATAAATAGCCAGCCAGACCCTTGCGTTCTTTCAAACGAGGGAAATAGCTGTACATTTTTTCAATATCTTTATTGACTACACTCCTTGCCGCTTTGGTACTGAATGCTCCCAGTCGGAGATTCTCTTCAGTGGTCATATCCTCAACAATCCTACGACCTTCCATAACTTGCACAATTCCTGCTTGAACGATTTGTTCTGCTGATTTTTGATTCACCAAGCTTCCTTTATATTCAACTGTGCCACGACTGATAATGCCATCTTCTGTGGAGAGTAAACCAGAAATCGCTTTTAACGTAGTGGATTTGCCCGCACCATTCGGACCGAGCAAAGTAACGATACTTCCTTTTGGCACTTCAAGAGTAACGCCTCTGAGCACTAAAATGACTTCATCGTAAATGACTTCTATATTGTTAACGGATAGTAATGTATTCACAGTATTTACTCCGTGGACGGTTAAGCAGGAGACTAAGAAGAAGATTAAAAGAGGACAACAGGGAGAGGCAGTAATGAGTAATCAACAGTAACGAATGATAACAAACCAATACTGCCTCAGTATAATCAATATGACTAATGAGTTATAAAATGACTTCTATATTGTTAAGGGGAGAGGCAGTAATAAGTCGAATCCACCCGTAATAAAAGTAAACAAACGAATAAATACTACTGCCTCAGTATACAATAAATCAATAACCTAACCAGTCATCACGGCGAGGTAAAGCAACTTGGTTGATACGCTTAATAACAGCACTACCATTCACCACATTACCTTGATATATATTGACTATGATAGAGCCTCGATGATCTCGCTTGCTCCATGTTGATGGCAAACAAACACCTTCCAAACCAGCAGGTACCCAGTCTTTTTTCTGATACATGCCTTGTTTGATGTTGGCACCAGTGATACCACCATTATCAGCCGCCCATTGCATAGCCTCTTTCATGTAAAATACAGAGCAAACGCCACGGATATAGTGGTGAACACGGTATTTATTGCCCGTAGAATCTGATTGCTTAGAAATTTCACGAAGTAATTTCATGCCTGGCTGATTGTCGGTCCAGAATGCTGATGCGGCTGGGAAAACATAATTCTTTGCATTGCTACCGATAGTTTCTAAGGTTTTCTTATCGCCAGCCCAAATGTTTGACATCCATTGAGTTTTGACACCAACAGTATTGCACGATTTTAGTAGTGCAACGACTGAACCGCCAAGATTAGCCAAGTATGAGTAGTTAGCACCAGAGTTTTTAATAGATAAACACTGTGCTTTGAAATCACCTGGTTTCATTGATACGACCACTTTAGGTTGTACAGCAAACCCAAGTTCACTTGCGTATTCAGCACAAGCTTTACGAGGTGCTTCGGGATACGGATGATTGGCACCAACGTGAATAAACTTTGGTTTGCCCGTACCACCTTTAGATTTCCAATCATCAACTGCCCATTTCACTAATGCACGGCAGGCATCTGAATAAGAAGGACCGTAAAAAAAGTTATACGGTGCTGGTTTTTTGGTCTTTGGATTTACTCCAGTAGGATCGGTTAAATGACCAGAATAAGAGGCTGAAAAGGTTGGCACTTTATCACGCGCGACAAAACTAATCAATGCCTCAGTATCACCAGTTCCCCAACCTTGCAAAGCGGTCATTTTATTACGCGAACGCCAACGCTTGTAAGCTGAGATAGCTTGCGGTACTTTATAGGCATAGTCATAGGTTTCTGAGTCAATGTTAGTTCCACGAATTCCGCCATGGGCGTTAATATAATCTATGGCATCACGAATTCCGTGTCCATAATTAACACCAATAAACGAAGTTGGTCCAGTAAAATCAGCTAAATGACCGACAAATAGTTTATTTGCCTGAGTGCCGACAGCGATTGTCATCGCTCCAACAAACAGTGAATAAAGAAATATTTTTTTCATGATAAGCTCCAAAGAAAAGTTGTTTTTGTCGATAGCAAGACCGCCAAATAGGTACTTGGCATATTCGCAACGACATTAAGGTTGAATAATAAAATAATAAATAATGTGAGGCAATAATATGAGACATGGCATCAATGCTTTTTACCTCACTCAAAACAAAAAAATTCACTAACAAAAAATTCACTAACACTCTGTCTCAAACTTGCATCTTAAATTTGCCGAAACAGAGCAAATTGTCTAAACAAATTTCAGGTAAAATCGGTAGCTAAGCTGGCTATTTTATATTGCTTGCTTAGGGTGCCTCTGTTTATTGGGTGTCCCTATTATCACTTAATTATTATCACTTAATTATTATCACTTAATGAGAAAACGGAAATAGCCTAAATGATGAACGAATAATATTCCAGCGATGGTATAAGCCTTTTGGTTCAAAAATCAAAAATAGAATAATCACCAGACCAATGGCTATTTCTTTCATAAAGGAGAGCACCGAATAAACATCCATATCTATGTTTGCAGGGATTAACATTTCAATAACAGGCACCGTCTGTTCAATACATTCTGGCAGTAGCACAATAAAAATAGTGCCTAATAGGCTACCTGTCACTGAGCCAAGACCACCGATTACAATCATCGCCAAAAATTGAATGGATAAAAATATAGTAAACCCTTCGGCGGATACAAAGCCTAAATAATGAGCGAATAAAGCCCCACCTAAACCCGCAAAAAAAGAAGAAATACCGAAAGCAAGAATGCGATATTTCACCAAATTAATGCCCATTATCTCAGCGGACAAGTAATGATCGCGTATTGCAAAGAAAGCACGACCGTCTCGCGTTCTTAATAAATTGCTAACCAATAAGTAGCTGGCTGTTAAGAATGCAAGACAGAGTAAGAAATAGCTTTGGTCGGTATCAAATGCAAAGCCAAAAATGGATACTATTGGAGCATCCGCACCTGATGAACCACCAGTAAACCAATCCAGTCTTAAAAATAAGTCTTCCAGAATAAATTGTGCGGCAAAGGTAGCAATAGCCAAATACAATCCTTTAATCCGAGCGGCTGGAGCACCAAAGAATATGCCAACACCTGCTGTCATCAATGCGGCAAGAGGAATGCAGATAATTACTGGCAATATAGTATGAGTTGCTAAGTAAGCCGAAGTAAAAGCACCCACCCCGAAAAAAGCAGCATGCCCTAATGAGATTTGCCCTGAACAGCCAACTAATAAATTAAGCCCTAAGGCAGCAATGCCGTAGTAACAAATTTGAATACCGAGTGATAGCAAGTACAGGTTATCCGAAAGCAGAGCAAATATCACTAAATAAGTGAGTACCGCAAAGCTAAAGATAAATCCAATACGGGTTTTAAATAATGCTTGATCGGTTTGGTAGGTGGTGCGAAAATCACCACAGGGTCTTAAATTAACAGCCATTATAGTTTTTCAGTTAGAGTTTTTTCAGTTAGGGTTTTTCAGTGAAGGTTTTTCAGTTAGAGTTTTCGTTATATTCTTTCAATGTCTTTGGTGCCAAAAAATCCATACGGTTTAATTATTAGGATAATAATCAATATCCAAAATGGTGCAATGGTTTTTCAGTGAAGGTTTTTCAGTTAGAGTTTTCGTTATATTCTTTCAATGTCTTTGGTGCCAAAAAATCCATACG
>JAYJMH010055536.1:0-27656 GCA_036873815.1 Phacellophora camtschatica | reverse complement strand
GTTTAATCATTAGGATAATAATCAATATCCAAAATGGTGCAATGGTATAGAGATTACCCACATGAAAAAATTGACTATCCAGAAATTCGGCAAGGTTTTCTAATACACCGATGGTAACTCCACCAACAATGCCTCCTACGATTGAGTCCAGTCCACCGAGTATTACTGCTGGAAATACTTTAATACCGACAAATGCTAGCGCTGGTGATACGCCGTTGACAATACCAATTACCACACCAGCTAAAGCCGAGACCACTGAGGATATAACCCATGCCATTGTGAATATGCTATTGACTGAGATACCTAAACTTTGTGCAATCTGTTGATTAAAAGCAGTCGCACGCATAGCAAGCCCATACCGTGAATATTTGAAGAATAGATAAAAGCCAAGCATAATAACTAATGAAATGAACATACTCATTAGATAGGCGGTTTCAAGGATTAATGGTCCTATTTGAATGTTGCTAGTGCTGAATATTTGCGGAAATGATAAAGGCGTAGTGGTATAAATCCAAGTGAGTGTTTTTTGTAATACTAATGACATTCCAATAGTCAGCATCAGTACTGAAATCAGTGGTTCACCAATCATCGGTCTTAGAAATACGCGTTGTACCAGAAAGCCAAAGAACGCCATAAACACAAACGATAAGGGGAACGCAATCCAAAATGGAATTTGCCATGTTACTACGAAACTCCAACAAACCGCAGCTCCGAGATACAAGAAATCTCCTTGTGCGAAATTGATAACCTGAGTTGCCTTATAAATGAGGACAAAACACGCAGCAACAACACCGTATAATGTACCCACAATAATGCCATTGAGGAGAAGCTGAAAAAATAATTCCCAATTCATAATAAAGTTCCTTTAGTATCTTGTTTATTAATCGTTGTCTGATTGTTCGTTATCTGATTGTTCTAGGTGGATAATGTTCAAATCAGTAACCACACGAGATTGGCTACTATCTTGATAGGTAATCAAAGTATCAATATGCACACTGGGTTTAGAGCCATAGAGTGCTTCAATAATATGAACGTATTTATCGGCAATCACAGCACGGCGGATTTTGCGTGTGCGAGTTACTTCTCCATCATCGGCATCTAATTCCTTATAGAGTAATATAAAGCGTTGTATGGCTAGATTGAGATGGCCGTTAATTCGTTTTAATTCAGAGCGAATAAGTAATGCGACATCTGGATGGGCGGCAAGGTTGGCATAGTTGGTAAAAGCAATATTTCTTTGTTCTGCCCATTTCCCAACTGTTGAATAGCGAACACAGATGATTGTGGTAAGGTATTCTCGATTATTGCCAATAATAACCGCTTCTGAAATATACTGAGAAAACTTCAATTTGTTTTCAATATACTGCGGTGAGAATCGTTGTCCGCTGGATGTGGTGCACAAATCTTTTACTCGATCAATCACCACCAAATGGTTATTTTCTTTCTTAATATAACCTGCATCACCAGTTCGCAGAAAACCGTCTTCGGTCATATCTTCTTTATAGGTTTCCTCATTGTTGATATAACCAGTAAACATGCCAATAGATTTAGCACATATTTCTCCAACCCCTTCGTGGTCAGAATCTTTAATATAATATTCTGAATTTTCAAAGCTGATACCTACGGTATCAACATCCACATCGTTACTTGCGTGGATGGTATAGGCTCCGCATAATTCAGTTTGACCATACAGTTGGCGTAACGGAATACCCATCGCAAGGAAATAATTATAGGTATCTTCACCCATTCCAGCACCGCCAGTCGCTGCTGAAGTGATATTACTGAGTCCAAAATGATCACGCAACCAACGCATTAAACACCACTCGGCAAGCAAGGATTTCTTGCCTTGTTTTTGAGCATCTATCGCCCGTTGTGAAAGTTTGCGATAGAGCCATTGATTGAGCTTGGTTGAGTCAACAATACGTGCGTTGATTTCAGCTAAGAATGATTCCCATACTCGTGGGGCTAACAGAATAAAGTTTGGTCCTATCTCACGCAAATCACTCATCAGTGATTCATGATTTTCCACAAAATTAACAATCATACGACTCATCAAACCCTTGCCTAAAACGTAAATTTGCTCCATAATCCAAGGCAATGGAAGCATTGAAACATAGTTATCAGTGGAGGTTTGAGGGTCTAATCGCAAGTAGTCCTCGCACTGTTGCAAAATTGTGGTTGGGTGCAACATCGCAATTTTAGGTTTAGAAGTAGTGCCAGAGGTAGTGCAAAGCACCTGCATTGCGTTGTATGGAATACTATCAATCAATCGGTCAAACAGTGTGTTGTCTTGTTGATGTTTTTTTTCTCCAATTTGAATAATTTCATCTATGCTACGTAATCTAGGGTCATCGTACTTGCTCATACCACGAGGGTCGGAATAAATAATATATTGCAGTGAAGGGATTGTATCCTCTAAATCAAATAGTTTATCGCACTGTTCTTCATCCTCAACCCAAGCAACTCGTGCGTTAGTAGTCGTGATTAAAAACTCTACTTCATCCGCCAAACTATCACGATACATACCCAACGAGCTAGAACCAATCGCATGAGCCGCAATTTCTCCTATTACCCAATCAGGGCGATTATCACCAATAATAGCCATCACATCTTTTTTCCCAATGCCAAGACTTACAAGCCCTAACGCCATTGAGCGACAACGTTCATAGCATTGTTGCCAAGTAAACTCCACCCATATTCCAAAATCTTTTTCACGCATGGCAACATCACTGCCAAAGTTTTGTGCGTTATAACGCAACAATAGTGGAAAATTATGATACTTTTGAATGTCCACTACTGGAGGGTTTTTCGTTGAAGAATTCATAGTTATTATTCGTCGGCGACTAATTCATCTGATCCCATATATGCCTGTTGCACATAAACATCATTAGCAACAACTTCTGGCTCCCCCTCAGCAATTTTCTTGCCAAAATCAAGCACCATAACATGATCGGACATATCCATCACCACTCGAATATCATGCTCAATCATTATTGAGGTAATGCCAAATTCAGGAGACAAATCAGTGATATAACGAGCCATATCCTCTTTTTCCTCATAGTTCATGCCAGCCATTGGCTCATCCAATAAGATTAAACTTCCGCCCACAGCTAATGCACGAGCAAGTTCCACTCGCTTACGCAAGCCATAAGAAAGGGTACCTGCCACAGCATTGCGAATATGCGATATTTCCAGAAAGTCAATAATTTGCTCAACATAGCGACGATGTTTCAGTTCTTCTTTTTGGGCACCAAAAAAGCAATATAAGCTACCTCTTACAAAACCGCTTTTTAGTGCGTGATGGCGACCAATCAAAATATTGTCCAATACGCTGAGATGACTAAATAATGCAATGTTTTGGAAAGTGCGACATACCCCAAGCGATGCCAAAGCATTGGCTTTGGTGTTAGTAATGTCAGAACCATTGAGGAAAATTTTTCCATTACTGGGTTGATAGCGTCCAGAAATGCAATTAAGAATCGTTGTTTTACCCGCTCCATTTGGTCCAATAATGGAAAAAATCTGATTCGGTCTTACCTCAAAAGAAACATCCGTTAAAGCTTTGATTCCAGCAAATTGCATAGAAACATTTTGTAATGTTAAAACAGGTGTAATTGTTGTCTGCTTTTCATTCATAATTTATTCCAAATACACTCATTAACACTCATTAAGGCTGGTAGTTTCGACTCATCATTAAAATGCTTATTAAAAACACGCTTGACTGTTTAAACACTCAGTTTATGAACTGAGTGAAAACCATGAAAACTATAAAGTTTAAAATATAAAAGCTTAAAAATATCTATTCTTGGTTAGGTTAGTTAATTAGAATAGTGCCTAAAATACAGTCGAAACACTATCAAAAAGATTAAAAAGCTACCGAGAACGTCATAAAACAACAATTATGCAGTAATCCTAAAATATTGTCAATGGTTTTTGTGATTTATTTTATAAGTGCCATTAATGATGCTAAATGTACTAATAATATCTAAGAAACCAGATTAAGAGTTTCCCGAAAATCATTGAAATCATGTTATATTTTTATCCACGAGTTTACATTTGTATTTACACAATTTCACCCAAGACAACCTAACTGACTTAACCTATATATACTATATAAGGTGTCTCAATTTATTCATGAATCAGCCAAAAAAGCGACATTTCACCGCCAATTGCGTTAAAAAAGTGGATAGAGTTGCGGAATTTTCAAACAACACTCACTTTTTTTGCGTCATTGGAAACAGAGCGTTTATTCTTTCGTTCATCTCTTCTGCTCTGCCCCAGAATAAATAGAGGCACCCTAAAATCTTGCCTCCAAAATTTGCTGTAATCTGTTTTTTTATTCGTTTAAATAATCATCGTAACCCACTCCGTCAGGTTTCTTCTACGGATTGAATAACTGAAATAATCGTTTTGTTTCAGACTTTTACAAAAGACATTGTAGCAAAGCGTTTTTACAGATTGGGTGATATATGTGGAAATTGTGATAACCGATTTGTTTTGTCCCTGCAAATAATCAGGGCTACGGATGAGAGAACTGAAATAATTGTTTTATTTCAGATTTTTATGAAAGACGTTTTTGCAAAACGTTTTTATGGATTGGACGATATATGCGGAAATTGTGATAATCAATTTGTTTTGTCCCTGCAAATAATCAGGGCTACGGATGGGAGAACTGAAATAATCGTTTTATTTCAGATTTTTATGAAAGACGTTTTTGCAAAACGTTTTTATGGGGGATTACAGGATTAGGCGATATATGCAGATGCAGAAGGGCGAAATGAAATTCTGCCTCTACGATGTACGATTGTTGATACAATCAATAAAATCAACATACGCCGTAGAGGTGGATTCCATATTGACTTTGTTATCTATGGATAATAGGATTGAAGTAATTTTGTTATTTTAGATTCTTACAAGAGACGTTTTGGTAAAGCGTTTTTCTCAGTTAGAATTTATCTGCTTTTTTGTGCTTTGTTGATAGAATATTCTTAAAAAAGTATGCACTTTCACGCAGGAACATGGGAACGAATTATCTTATTCCTCAAAATATACTTTCATATAAATAAGCTTCAGATAACCTCTGTACAACTATAAAAAATCATCATCGGGCTTGTCCAACAAACGGTTAAGATTGTGTTCAAGAAATCATTGGGATTGCCTATTCAGCACACGGCAAAAGATTTTGTGTGATTCATAGTTCACCGATTACACAATCTAACCTTACTCGTTAGAATTTCCCACTCTCTATCAACTCTTTCAGTTCGGAAGAGGATAGGTGACCGTAATTACGATACATCGATTGAGATTTGAGCGATGCGTTGGAGTGACCAGTAATGCCTGCAATGGATTTGTAATTACTAATTTTTGCCTTTACTGATCCTTCTGGTATTTCTGCGATTTGTGCAATATCTCTGGCTAAATTGCTATGCATATTTCTTGGAAACTCTACCTCCTCAAGTTGCTTAAGCGCAAGCAAACATCTTAGTTCATTTAAATCACTCCAATTGGAGCCAGCCCTATATCCTGACATTTTTTTTAAATCCTACTTTTTATTATCCGAGTGTATGCGATTGTTATGTAATTAATCTATCAACTACTTTAATGCTTAAAGTATTTTTCACTGAAACAAGAGAGCTTGGAAGTTCACAACCCAGTGCTAAAATGACCTTTACATCTTTTTGTAAATTCAAGACTGAAAGGTATGACTCCATAACAGCATGATATTTAACGCATTGGTAAAGCCCTCGAAGAATATCAATCTCATCTGATATTTCTGACTTTACTTCAACACCTACCCAGTGTTTTTGATTTTCAAAGAAAACATCAACAGCGTCACCAGAAGGCAATCCTTTCTCTGTCTCAGATTTCAAACCTTTGAGAAAAACACCAACGCTTTTTGGATTATTTTTAATATATAGTTTCAGTTTTTTATGTTGCTCTCCTTCTCCACCAGTGCCTCGCTTATTTGAAGAGGCTGCTTTTTTAACTTTCTTTTTTATATTTTCAGTGATGGGGGCTGATTTTAAATTAAGATCACTGAGTACAGAGTCCCATTTGTCATAACCGAATATTTTTGCCAATACTCCATTTACAAGTGCCTTTTTTTGTTTTGTACTTAATTTATTGAATTTATTGGTATCACTAATAAACCAACCGATTCCCTCACCAGGTAACTCTGTACTTTGACTTACAACAATGCATTGAATTTGGGGAATTTCTTCTCCTGACAATTCGCTAAGCTCCTTAAGTGTGGTGCCGATAGAACCGAGTGGATAGTTGAGATTTCGCGGATTTGGAATGCCTATTTCTTCCGCTAAATCAGCATAGTATATTTTTCTTCCTGCCTTAGCTTGCCGTACCAGTATGGGGAGAGCCACCCTTTGCCCTTTGTTGGTACAATTTATCGCCATCAATACTTAATGCTATTTTAGCTGTTTCCATTTCTTTGCCTTTTGTTTATAACGTTAAAACTAATCGCCCATAACCTTTTGCAGAGGGTGGGCAGAGATGTATTCATTTGAACCGAACGGATTACGCTAAGAGAACGCAGGGTCGCAGATTGAGTGATTAGTTGGGGATTTTACGGGGATTGGTTTGGAAAAGCCAGTGATAATTGAGCTCTTGCCTTGAAAAAAACTTGTTTGCAAGATTGATTTGCTTATTTTCTGATTGAACAGTGGGCAAATCCTTTCTGTTTGAGAATAACCGCAAAAGTAAACTCTTTACTTTTTTTGCTTAAATTGACTTTCAAATATTTTACAGACTTTGATGCTTAACGACCAAACTCAGCTACGAGTTCAGTCGTCTGAATGAATGGTTTTTCAAGCAATTAGCTGAGCTTTTTGATAATATACTTAGCAAGATACTCTTTTATTTCTCTATGTCTCGGGATGGGTTGAGATACTTTTGTCTTAGGGTTATGATACCAATCGTGATTTCCGCCATGTCTGATAAATATGCAACCTTGTTTTTCAAGTTTGGATGTCAAATCTCGTCTTTTCATACCAATTGCAATTCATCGTGGTGCCTAACAGCAGGAATATGACCACTTACCAATTCTTTATGCACATCAAGTAGATTTTCTTGTAACTCTTCCATAGAAACCCCTTGTGTCATATAATCAGGAAAATCTTCTAAATATCCTATCCACATGTCTTCATCTTTCCAGTAAATATAAGATAATGATTTTTTATCCATAGGTTTCTCCTTAAATTTTTATGAATGTTTTCTATTTCGTAATTACTCAGGTACTTGCATCCATCTCACTCTAATGCAAACACAGGCAAAGAAGTGAAGAAAAAAAGCAAAAATTTGCGATAATCAACTCGTTCTCACTGCTTCTGCGTGGAACGAGTCGGAAAGAAATCACAGGGCTTGCCAATTCATCACGCGGTGAAAGATTTTGTGTGATTTATAATTTACCGATTACACACTCTTGTTCACCTTTTTGTTTGCTTGAAATAAATCCAGTTTCATACCATTTATTATATTCAATTTTGCTTTGCTCTTTCTCAGAAACAAGAATAGTAGCGAGGCATTGCTTACTTGATTTAAAAAGTACATAGATTTTATCTCCCGTAGAAAATATTGACTCTATTTTTGACTTTTTTGATGACTCTGCTTGTTGAGTTCTTTTGCTTAAGTTCAGACGTATCTGTGCTTTTTTGATAGAATATTCTTAAAAAAGTATGCACTTTCACGCAGGAACATGGGAACGAATTATCTTATTCCTCAAAATATATTTTCTATAATTTTCTATAGATAAACTTCGGATAAACCTTGCATAACTGTAAAAAAATCATCATTGGGCTTGTCCAACAAATGGTTAAGATTGTGGTCAAGGAATCATCGGGATTGCTAATTCATCACACGGCAAAAGATTTTATGTGATTCATAGTTTACCGATTACACAATCTAACCTTACCCGTTAAGTGTTCTCAATCTTTTTCATTTAAACTTTCAGTTTTAATCGTTACGCTATCAGTACAAATAGTTGTGCTAGAATTTTGAGTTGGTTGAGCACTATGAGTGCGAACAATTTCATTAGAAACATCTGATGACGGTGGTGGCTTAGGAACTTGTAAAGGCTCAGGTGATTGTGCTGTGGTATTTGTTTTATTATTATCTGTATCGCTCATTATTTACTCTCCAAGATTGTTATACAATTTAATAAGGGTAGGGGCATGGAGAAAGGATAAAAGAGATTGTGAAAGTATTACGCTTGTCAATTTCACTCTTTGTCCACACAAAAGATAATTGAAACGAGCAAAAAAATGTGTCTGATTAAGCTTTTTAGCATTTCCGACATTTGTTGTGTTTCGTCTCAAAAATGTAAGGAGGAGAAGAAAATATAAAACTCAATTTTGAATACGTTCACAGCCTCTAAAAACATAACTCATTATTTTAATACAATAAGTTCCTTTGTCCATATAAAAAAATATTTAAGTTATTGCAAAATTTTTAATTTCGCAATGGTCTTTCTCCTTTTTTAATTAAAATAGTTTTATTAAAGCATAAAAACCAATCAAAATAGCCAATGTAAAAGAGTAAATTAAAAGCCAAGAAGTTATTCTTAATAAAGATGCTCTTCTTTGGTTTGTTTTGAGATTATACGCCCATGCATTGTCAATTTTTGATATATACGATGTAAGGAATGTTGCGTAAATCTGTTGTTTATTTTCTTCTATATGCTGATAGACTTCTTCAGAAAACTCTCCCCAGCCTTTATTTGGAATTAGCTTATATCCTTTTCGTGCAGGAATAGAGTATAAACATATGGCAAATGCTAATCCTCCTAATAAAAAAGTGAATATTCCTAAGAAAATAATACAATTATCTTTTAAAAAATACTCACTATAACTTTTAAAGGCTACAGAATAAATACCCAGTAAAGTTACAGACACCCAAAGATACAACTTTCCTACACTAACTTGATGGCGATTTATATCTATGTAATTAGACCAATAATCCTTAGATAAACCTTCACAAATTTTTTCTAAAGATTTTGTATAACCGTCATAATCATATTTTTGCTTTGACATCTTTTGCTTTAATTGCACATAGCACCTCACATTACCAGAAGCAGAACGAGGAACGAGTGGTATTTTTTTGCTATCCGAGTGCATGTGATTGTTATACCTCATTCTTCAAACTTTACTGGTTCTGATTGATTGCTTTTAATGACAACAGTACCAGCCAATTTGTCATGCCAACCCTGCTTCTTTTTGTCTATACCAACCCAGATCAACCCTAGACCCAAGGGTAGAATTGCTAGGATATAAGCAAAGTATCTACCTATTGCTTGCCCCAGAGAAAGTTTATTTCCAGTTTTTGCATCAACAATTTTTAGTTTCGTTGCCATTTTTCCTGGCGTGCCGAAAAAGCGTAACCAAAACCATATTGTTGCAACAATAGGCACAATATTGCCTATCAATACATCCCAAAAACCATAGATAATCTGCTCACCCAACCAATATTCTTTACCATAAATAAACGAAAGCGGGACATACAAAACGATAGTCATTATCACTAAGTCGATTAGGAATGCTCCAAATCTAATCCAGAATCCTGCGTACTCTTGCTCTTTTTTCATGCTACTTAATTTTCCTTATGGGTATAACTATTAAAACACATCCTAATTCCATAAGGAATTACGGACAAGAATAACAAATTTTAAAAGATAATTATAAACTACATTTCGTCCGTATAATGATGTGTTCTTCGTTAATTTATAAAAACTACAAGTGTTTGTTATTATCGTGTTTTATTTTGTTTTGCCTAGTTTTGCACGAGGCAAAGCCTTGTTTATTATCTTCGCCAATCTTCATTGTATGGGAGTTAGGTGTTTGAATCTCAAGCCTTTCATCAGGTTTTGTCTGCGGATGATAGAACTGAAATAATCGCTTTGTTTCAATTTCTTGAAAAAAGACGCTTGCAAAGCGTCTCTACGAATTAGGTGATATATGTGGAAACTGTTATAACCGATTTTTTTGTTTTCCTATGCAAACAATCAGGATTACGGATGAAATAATCGTTGTATTTCAGAATTTTAAAAAAATAAGTTTTGGTAAAACGTCTCTACGGATTAGGCGAGATATGTGGAAACTGTTGATAATTGATTTGTTTGTCCTTGTAAATAATCAGGATTACGGACGGCGTAACTGAAATATTTTTTTGTTTCAATTGTTTGCAAAAAGACGTTTTGGCAAAACGTTTTTATTGAGGAGGCGGATTTGTTATTGTGGAGTTGGTTTTTTTTGTTGGTTTGTCAGTGGGTTTTCGGTTTTTGAAGCTGTCTAAGAGCATGAGTCCTACGGCGAGGCTGATGCAGATGTCTGCTATGTTGAATACTGGCCAATACCATTGTTGCCAGTAGAGTTCAATGAAGTCTACGACAAAGCCAAATAAGGCTCTATCGATGAGGTTGCCGATGGCACCGCCTAGTAGGATTACCAGAGAGTAGCTTAGTAGGCGTTGCTCGGTGAGTTTGACTTTTGCCATCCACCAAATAATACCAATACTTACGATTAGTGAGATACTACTGAGGAAGTATTGTTGCCAACCCGTTTGGTTGGCGAGGAAGCTGAAGGCAGCACCTTTGTTGTGTACTAGATGGAGGTTAAATGATGGTAGTACGATTATCCGCTGTTGGTAGCTGAGCAGTGCTGACATTATGAATTTACTGCCTTGATCCAGAATGATGAGTAGGATGGATAGAGGCAGTAGGCGTAATGCGGTGTTACGTAGTGCGGTCTTGCTTGTCATCGCGGAGTTATGTTTGTTAGTTGCTGCTGATGGTTGATTAGTCATGACTTTGTTTTACTGACTTCTATTTCCATTTTTTTAACGAAATTGGGGGCAGAATGTCGCTTTTATAGCTGGGATATGAATAAATAAGAGGAATCTTAAACGTAAGCCTATCTCACTTGCAAAGTTCGATTAAATCCAACTCATGCAGGTATCGGTGGAATTAAAAGTAACCCGTTGAATTTTTTGCAAGTTGTCTAATCCAGTATGCATTCCCACGCAGAGCGTGGGAATGAGTCGGGTACGGCTGAGTAGTTACGAGCCATGAATAAATAGAGGTGCCTTAAACTAGACAAATTTGCGATTTTCGCCTTCTCCGTAGATGTTGAGGATTGAGCGTTCATCTAAGTCGGGGTGTTGTGGATGAGTGCCAACATCTTTACGGCGGTGCCAACTGCGTTCGCATTTGTTGTAGGGGCAAGGTTCGGCAATGACACATAGAGCGTTTTCGCGGTTTTCAGCATTTTCGGTATCGGCACTGGATGAGTTTTGTGCGATACAGTTTTGTGCAGTATCTTGGGTGGCATTTTGTGGTAGGTCTTTGATGTCTTTAACAAAGGCGTATGAGGTGATTAGGACGAATCTTAGTTCATCGCCGAGTAGGTTGAGTTGGTGTTGCCATTTTTCATCAGCGTAGAGGGTGACTTGAGCATCTAAGGAACCACCGATTTTGCTTTCTTTGCGTAGTTGCTCTAAGGCGTTATCTACGGTTGATTTGACTTCTTGCATGGTTTTCCAGAAGTCTTCATTTAGGGTTTCATCGGCGGGTAGTTGCGATAGTTGGGTGTACCAAGTTTCGCTGAAAATTGAGAATTTTTGGTTTTCGTCCTCGTTTTGGTTTTCATTTGGGTTTAAGTGTTGCCAAAACTCATAGGCGGTGAAGGATAGGATGGGGGCAACCCAACGTACCATTGCTTGTGAGAGGTGCCATAGTGCGGTTTGTGCTGAGCGACGAGCGATTGAGTTTGCTTGAGTGGTGTAGAGGCGATCTTTTAGGATGTCTAAGTAAAAGGAGCCTAATTCAATTGAGCAAAAATGTTGTACGGTTCGGCAGACGTGATGAAATTCGTAGTTTTGAAAGGCTTGTTGAATTTCTTGTTGGAGTGCATGGCATCGGTGGACAATCCAGCGGTCAATGGCGAGTTGTTGTGAGAAGGGTAGGAGGTGTTGGTCAGCCGAAAAATCATCTAAGTTGCTTAGAAAGTAACGCATGGTGTTGCGAATACGGCGGTAAGAGTCGCTAACTCGTTTAAATATTTCATCCGATACGCTCATTTCTTGGCGGTAGTCGGAGGAGGCGACCCAAAAACGTAGAATATCGGCACCGAGGGTTTTACAGATTTTCAAGGGTTCAACGATGTTGCCCTCGGATTTTGACATTTTGCGTCCATCTTTATCTACGGTGAAACCATGAGTTAATAGACCTTTGTAAGGGGGTTTACCGTCTAAGGCGATACCTGTTAGTAATGAGGATTGAAACCAGCCACGATGTTGGTCGGTGCCTTCTAAGTATAGGTCGGCAGGGAAGGTTAGTCCTTCGGATTGGCGTTTGATGGTTTTGTGGGTGAGTCCTGAATCAAACCATACATCTAATACATCGGTGCATTTTTCATAGTTTTCCGCTTCATCACCAATGAGTTCATCTAATGGAATTTCAAACCATGCGTTGATACCTTTTAGGCGTATTTTTTCTGCGACTTGGTTGATGATGTCTGAGATTCGGGGGTGCATTTCACCAGTTTGTTTGTGGGTGATAAATACAATGGGTACGCCCCAGTAGCGTTGTCTGGAAATACACCAGTCGGGACGATTGTTGAGCATGGCTTTCATGCGTTCTTTGCCCCAAGGTGGTGTAAATTGAACAGAATCAAGGGCTTCTACGGCTTTATCTAAGATGTTTTGCATACTGATAAACCATTGATTGGTTGCCCGATAAATCAGCGGTGTTTTAGAACGCCAGCAATGTGGGTAGCTGTGTGTAAAGGCTTTATGAGCAAAGAGTCGTTGATTTTGTTTGAGTAAGTCCATGATGGGCTGTTCGGCTTTCCAGACGAATTGCCCTGCAAAATATTCAACTTCTTGGTAATAGCAACCATGGCGGTCAACGGGGCAATGATTGTCTAAGTTATAGCGTTGCCCAATTTCAAAATCTTCAGGACCGTGAGCGGGTGCTGTATGGACACAGCCAGTACCTGATTCCACTTCTACATAATCGCCTAATATTACGGGTATGGTGCGATTATAGAATGGGTGCTCAAATGTTAAGCCTTCTAAGGATTTGCCTTTGGTGGTTGCAAGGGTATGTACTTCATTTCCTTGATAGCGTGCACAACAGTCAGCGACTAAGTCGGCGGCGAGGATGAGGTGTTGTTGTTTGCCATTAATGGTTGTTTTAACGAGGGCATAATCCACTTCGGGGTTGAGTGCAACGGCTTGGCTGGCGGGCATTGTCCAAGGGGTGGTGGTCCAGATGACGATTTGGATTTCTTGGATGTCGCCGTTGTTTTGGGTCTCTTTAAGATTGCCACCAAATGCTTGTAAGACGGCTTCGGGTGATTGTGCTAAGTAGCCAACATCAATGGCGTTTGATGTTTTTTCATGGTATTCAACTTCGGCTTCGGCAAGTGCCGAGACGCATCCTGTGCTCCAGTAAACGGATTTTAAGCCACGCCGAATAAAGCCTCGTTGATAGAGTTCTTTGAGTTGTAGGACTTCGTTGGCTTCAACTTCAAAATCTTTGGTTTGATAAGGGTTTTGCCAGTCGCCGATAATGCCGAGACGTTTGAAATCAACTTTTTGGTTTTCG
Organism: Phacellophora camtschatica; assembly: GCA_036873815.1. NCBI lineage: Eukaryota > Metazoa > Cnidaria > Scyphozoa > Semaeostomeae > Ulmaridae > Phacellophora > Phacellophora camtschatica. The sequence goes on along the minus strand of JAYJMH010055536.1, from coordinate 14,044 downwards.
ATTTGTTTGGTGGCATAGTCGCGACATTTTTCACGAAATTGGAAGGCATCCATTTTTTTGCCGACTCGTCCATGCTTTTTTTCAATTTGCATTTCAATCGGTAAGCCATGACAGTCCCAACCAGGGATATAGTTAGCATCAAAGCCAGCTAAGATTCTGGATTTGACAATCATATCTTTTAAAATTTTATTTACGGCGTGCCCAATATGAATATCGCCATTGGCGTATGGGGGACCATCATGCAAAACAAATGTTTGTTTTGATTTGCAGTTCTGGCGAACATGTTGATAGACACTTTGTTTTTCCCATTGTTCAAGCCAAGCTATTTCACGATTAGCTAAGTTTGCTTTCATTGGAAAAGTGGTTTTAGGTAAGTTTAATGTTTCAGAATATTTATTCATTCTATGGAATACCGTAAATAAAAGGTAAGTAAAAAAGAGTGATTAAAGAGTGATTGTTCGTTAGCTATTAATTTAGATGGCTTGGATGGTTTGCCATAAGTTGTCGGCAATGGTGATGCCTTGTTGTTCAGTTTGCTTGCGAGACGCGAGACGTTTTTCTCCTGGAAGGCGAGCGTTTTCTTGTTCACTGATTGCTGTCGCAAGTTGGTGAATGCGTTCGCCAAAGTGGTTGTTAGAAGTGGCTTGTGGGTCAATAGCAATAAAGAATTGTCCAGTACTCGGTGGACCACCTTGATCACCACCGAAAGGTGCCGCATGAATGCCGAGTGTGGCACCTGTCATAGCAGCCGCTAAGACTTCAACCATTAAGCCCATGCCAAAACCTTTGTAGCCACCAGAGGGTAGCATACTGCCTTTGAGTCCTAATTGCGGGTCAGTGGTTGGATTGCCTTCGGCATCTAATGCCCAGTTATCAGGAATAGACTGATTGTTTTTTGAGCGTTTAATTAATTCGGACTTGGCAACGACACTGGCACTTTGGTCAATCACCAGTATGGGGGCGTTTGATGTTCCGTTTGATGTTTCATCCGTTGTGTCATTAGTAGCAGGTACGGCGAGTGAAAATGGATTGGTGCCGATAACGGGTTGGTTAGAGCCAACGGGTGCAATTGAGGCAGGTGCGTTGGTGAATCCTATTGCTAATAGTCCATGTTGAGCGAGCATTTCAGTATGGTAGCCCAATACGCCACAATTATAGGAATGATTGATGGCAAGGCAGGCAATGCCTTGTTTTTTTGCGGTTTCAATAAGTGGTTTAAATCCTTTGAGGATAGCAGGATGGGCAAAGCCACATTGTGCATTAACGGTAATCGCAGATGGGCGAGTTTGTTCAACTACGGGTGCTGCTTCACCATGTACTTTGCCACATTGTAAATGCAAACAATAGACAGGTAAGTACATTAAACCATGACTCGAAATACCATCGCGTTCGGCTGCCATAATCGCATCAGCAAGGGGTTCTGCGTTGGTTTTTGTGGCACCTGATTTGATGAGTTTTTCAAAAGCGATTTGCTTAACTTTACTGAGTGTTAAGGAGTGGGGTTGAGTCATAATTCTATAATCGAAATTGAGGGATTGAGTAAGAGGTTAAGTGTGAGGTTAGGTGGGAAATTAGTGGGGATTAATACGCCATTTCAGATTTTTTAAGTACTTTCACAATTATAATTATGGTGTGATGATTTTTTTTGTATTTCAAAAGTGTACCAAAGCGTAAAGCGTCTTAAAAAATAATGATATTGAATTGGTAATAGTATTATTTAAATACTACACTTCAACAATCAATTTTATCATAGTTAAGGTTATCCAAATTTCAGAAAGGAAAATTAACCACAGATGAACACGGATGAACGCAGATGAATGTAAATTTTAACGAAGTTGTTATCTGTGTTTATCTGTGTGTATCTGTGGTTTATTAACGCAGGAAGTTTAACCACAGATGAACACGGATGAACGTAGATGGTAACTACTCAGGTACCCGACTCATTTCTACGCAGGAGCTATGTGTCTACAAGCATGAGAATGGGTCGTTTATCGCAAGTTTTTGCTTTTTTTTACTTCTTTGCCTGTGTTTGCGTGAGATGGGTGCGAATACCTGAGTAGTTACATTTTTTTAATGTTTTTATATAATATGCAGAATATAAAATATTTTTCCAAGTTGTTGATATTGTTGCAATTTGCCGTTGCAACTTCATTATATGCTTTTGACTTTTCTCAACAGGAATTGAAAAGTGCTGAATATCCAGATTTTGTGATTAACTATCCTCAGTCTGAAGAGGGTGAGGTGGCTGAGTATGCTTATTGGTATCAGTATTATTTTAGTAAGTATCAGAAGTATTTTGAATGGAAGCCTAAAACTAAGTTTCAAGTCAATTTATTTAATCAATTGGGTCAAAGTAATGGCTCCTCAACGCCCTTACCCTACAATCACAATAATATTTATTTGACTCGTAATGATGCTTTGGATTCTCTAACAGATAGGCAGTCGTACCCTCAAGCGCTTGTTTCACATGAACTAGCACATGCTTTTCACTTGGATTTAGTTTATGGTTCCCCAAATGTTTTGCGTTCTGTTTTTGGACGTTTTATATTTGCGTTTCCAGCATTATTTCAACCAGCTTGGATGATTGAAGGGTTGGCAACTTATTTAGAGACCGATCATAGTAAGGGTTTTGGGCGAGGAGCCAGTAGCTGGTATCCATCACGAATGCGGATGGAATATTTACAAGGATTTATTGAAACTGCTGGAGATCTACATCATCGTTATAACACATTTCCATATGATGTTGCATACCTTTATGGTTACTATTTTTTTGCGTTTATCAAGGATAATTTTGGTGATAAGAGGATTAGGGATTGGCTGCAAAATTATAGTGATAACTTGATTCCATTTCGCATTGATAACAACTCGAAAGTTAGTTTTAACAAAAGTTTACCTGATTTATGGCAACAGTATCGCAAATGGCTACGCAAGAAGTTTGCTAAAAGTTATCAATCCATTAAAGCCAAAGGTATTCAACATGGTGAAGTATTGTCAGATATTGCTGAAACTCAAAGATATAGTCAACCATTCTGGGCTTCTCCAAATAACTTATTAATTTTTAGCGACGAAGAAAAGGCTAATTTAGAATTTGAATACCTTTCTCTTCAGGCAAAATCAAGTCGTAAAGGTTTAGTTAAGTCAAGATTTAATAAGTTGATTTCTCAAAAAGGGGATCCATTAGTTGATGGTAATGGTCGTTATAATTATCATCCTGAGCATGGTTTATTGTTGAGTAGTCTTGGTTTTTGCCATGATGATGCTCAGTTGTATGATTTATTTAACTACAACATGGAGACGGGAGAGGCGACACAACTGACAGAATGTCAGCGTTACCGCCGTGGTGTTTGGTTGAACGATCAGATTGTTGCTGTTCAATTAATTAATAATCAGCCACACTTGCAACTTTTAGATAGGGATGGTAATAAACAACGCACTATTCATCGCTTTGAGGTGCATCAATCGATTGAATCAATAGCGGTTCATCCCAATCAGAAACATCTTATATTAAGTGTTTACGATACCAATCAGGGATTTAATCTATATCGATTAAATTTATCTTCTCCAACTAAGTTAATTCCAGTACTGCGTAATCGTAATCAAAACGTAACCGCTCAATATGATCAACATGGTAATCTATATTATTTATCAGATGCTAATGGAGCTTTCAATTTGTATCGCCTATCCGCTAACCAAGAAACAATAGAGCAACTTACCCAAACCGATGGTAGTATCGTTAGTTATGCGGTTAATCCTTTTACCGATCAAGCACCGATTGCTTTAGCTAAAATGAGCCCCAAAGGGTTTAATTATAGTGTGCTACCAACTACTCATGTTGTTACTATCAATAAGGCTAATACACTACTTTCAAAGTCAGCTTTATCGCCTCTTTCACTCATTCCATCTTATAAAACTACCGCTATATACCCTTATCAACCATTAAAAACTCTGGCACCAACTTCATGGTTTCCCATATACAGTATTTCGCAACGACTTAATATTTTAGGTGCAACGATAAGCTCTCACGATAGTTTTCAATTTCATCAATATAAGGCATCTTTAGCTTTATGGCAAAATGACTATTCCTCTGATCTATGGACAGAGTTTAGTTATATATATGATAATAAATTTAATCTTATCTTACAAAATAAACCTGCATTTTCCTATAATGAAACGTTTAAACAAGCCACAATCAATAAAGAAAGCAAGTTGCAATTCAATCATCTTTCTTGGTTTAGCAATCATTTCAACTTAACGATTGGATTGCAATCTGGTGAAATTCGTAAACAAGTTTTTAATGATAGTGCTAATCTGCTACTCAATCAGTCCAGTAACACCCTATTAGTTGGCATGTCGCTTAATTATAAAGGTGATATTATCCAAGAAAGAGAAGCTTTTGTCGAATCTGGGGGGATTCGTTGGAAGATCCAAACAGATAGTGGTAGCCCTTTAAACAGCCCAAAATATCCAGGTAATCACTATGAAGGTGAGTGGCAGGGTAGTGTTTCAGTTGCTGAGAATATTTTACAGGCTCGATGGTTTGTTGGATTGAATGAGGGTGATGCTCAACCAATGAAGTTACAAGAAATAGGTGTAGTTGCCAATAATGGGATTGAGCCTTCAGTCGCAGAGCGTTCGCATACTATGTTAGGGTTGAAAAATTACTCTGAGTTGACTGGAGATAATTTAAACTTGTTGAAGTTTAGCTGGTATCTTGCTCCGCATATCTTTGATACAGGTTTTTCCACGCTACCATTGGGTATTGGAAGAGTAGGACTTGCCTTTTATTACACTTCAATACAACTGCGTGATAGTAAAACGGATTTTAATTTGCAAGCCTCTAATGTGGGTCTGCGTTTAATCAATGAGGTGATCTTGGGTTATCGCTTTATAATGCCAGTTAATATTGACATTTTTAAAGGGTTTAATGAAAAGTATGGTGATAGAGGTATTCGTTTCAGTGCGGGATTTGTTTTTTGAGTACAAAGTAGGGGGGGGCGATCCACAGGGAATCGCCCGTACGATTTCAATATAATCGTTTAGAATAATTGTTGTTGACCAGGAATCCAGCTAGTTCCTGCAAGGGGAACCATCGCCATTGCTGCTGATTCAACAGTAAGGGCACATAAATCTTCAGGTTCTAAATTATGCAAATGATTTTTGCCATTGGCACGAGCAATGGTTTGAGCTTCTAACGTCATTACTTTTAAATAGTTACGTAACAAACGTCCGCCTTCAACAGGATCAAAAGATTTCATTAATTCAGGATTTTGAGTGCTAATGCCAGCAGGGTCTTGACCTTCATGCCAATCATCATAGGCACCCGTGGTAGTTCCTAATTTATTATATTCAGCTTCCCACTTAGGGTCATTGTCACCTAAGGCAATCATTGCTGCGGTGCCGATAGAAACAGCATCAGCGCCCAAAGCCAGTGCTTTGGCAACATCAGCCCCGTTACGAATACCACCCGATACAATTAACTGTACTTTGCGGTGCATTCCTAAATCTTGTAAAGCACGAACGGCTGGGCGAATACAAGCAAGTGTTGGTAGTCCAATATGTTCAATAAACACATCTTGGGTCGCTGCTGTACCACCTTGCATCCCATCAACAACAACAACATCTGCACCTGCCTTAACGGCTAATGTGGTATCAAAGTAAGGTCTGGCACCACCAATTTTTATGTAAATAGGTTTTTCCCAATTGGTGATTTCACGAAGTTCTAAAATTTTAATTTCCAAGTCATCAGGTCCCGTCCAATCTGGGTGACGACAAGCAGAACGTTGGTCAATACCTTTAGGAAGATTACGCATTTTCGCAACTCGATCGGATATTTTTTGTCCAAGCAACATCCCACCACCGCCTGGTTTAGCACCTTGACCAACCACAATTTCAATTGCATCAGCCCTACGTAAATCAACAGGGTTCATACCGTAACGTGATGGTAAATATTGGTAAACTAATTTTGTGGAATGACCACGTTCTTCATTCGTCATTCCGCCATCACCCGTTGTGGTTGATGTGCCAGCGGCAGATGCTCCACGCCCTAATGCTTCTTTAGCAGAACCAGAAAGTGCACCATAACTCATGCCAGCAATAGTAATCGGTATATCTAACTCAATAGGTTTTTTAGCGTATCGGGTACCTAATACGACACTGGTTTCGCATTTTTCACGGTAGCCTTCTAACGGATAACGCGACATAGATGCCCCTAAAAATAATAAATCATCAAAATGCGGCAAACGCCGTTTGGAGCCACCACCACGGATATCATAAATGCCCGTATTAGCGGCACGGCGTATTTCAGAATTTACAGCATTGGAAAATGTCCAAGATTGAAGTGGTACTGTTTGAGATTTAGGCGTTGTTTTTTCGTTATTCATGGTTTGAACCTTTTAATATTAAATGCTTTATAAAAGAGGTACCCTTTAATAAGCCGATGAGTTATCGATGTCAAAATTATAAAGCTTTCGTGCTGAACCATAACGAGTAAATTCCTCAGGTTTCGCATCAGCTTTAGCACGTTTTAGAATATCTTTTAAAAAATCAATATGTTCCGAGTGCATTTCTTTTTTAATACAATCGGCACCTAAACTTTTTACCGAACCTCTTACGAATAGATGGGCTTCGTATAGGCTATCACCTAAGGCTTCACCTGCATCACCAAGAACAACTAAGTTGCCTGATTGCCCCATAAAAGCTGACATATGACCAATATTTCCATGCACAACAATATCAACTCCCTTCATAGAGATGCCACAACGTGATGAGGCGTTACCTTTAACAACAAGTAACCCACCATGAGCAGTCGCACCAGCATATTGGCTTGCATCACCATCAATAATAACGCTACCAGACATCATGTTCTCAGCAACGCCAGGTCCCGCCGATCCTTTAATATGCACATTTGCCTTTTGGTTCATGCCAGCACAATAGTAACCAACTGACCCATTAATTGTTACATCAATAGCGGCATCTAAGCCAACGGCAACAGCATGATGACCTTTAGGATTATCAATTTCCCAATTTTTATTCTTAACTTGGTTATTTTGTTCTTGTAGTAATACATTTGTTTCACGCAAAGTTTGTTGCGTTAAATCAATTTTTTTCATAATTTAATGCTCCAATTAATGCTTCCAAAAATAAACGGTTGCAGGTTCTGGTTCCCATACTTTCGCTTTTTCAATATTAGGTAAATCAACCAAAGCTCTGTATTCTGAACCAAAAGCAACATATTGATCAGTTTCAGCTAAAACGGCGGGTTTGCATGCAATTGGATCACGCAATACACCAAAGCCATCCTTAGTGCCAACAACAAAGGTAAAAAAACCATCCAAGTCATCTAATGCACTTGTAAGAGCCTCATCCAAACTATAATCTAATTGAAGTTTCCACGAAAGGTAAGCAGCAGCAACTTCAGTATCATTTTCAGTTGATACACTAATACCTTGTTTTTTAAGGAGACGGCGTAAGTTATTATGGTTTGATAGTGATCCATTATGCACTAAGCATTGATCACGACCCGTTGAAAAAGGGTGTGCACCAAGGGTGTTTACTTCTGATTCGGTAGCCATACGGGTATGACCAATGCCATGGGTACCGCTCATAGCTCTCAAGTTAAACCGATCAGCAACGTTTTCAGGCAAGCCAACTTCTTTATAGATTTCCATTGTTTCACCAGAACTCATTACTCGAATAGATGGACAATGCTCACTTAAATACTGCCGAATTGCAACCTCATGATCAGAGGCACATTGTAACAGGGCATGAGTGTCATTAATAGAAACCTTAACACTATTGCTAACATTATCCGATAAATGCTTTTGTAAATCACAAAAGTCACTTTCAGGGTTTGCTGATTGAACCGTTAGTTTTACAGAGTTTTGATTCTCCTCACCGTAAACTGCGATACCAGCACTATCAGGTCCCCTATCTGACATAGTGATTAACATGGTTGTAAGCATTGCCCCCAAATCCTTTTCCAATGCTTTATCTTTAAGAAATAAACCAACAATTCCACACATAAAAAATCACCTCCTTTATTAAAAAAATTATCATAGTTTAGATTTAACTCACAATTTAACTAACTCATAGTACAGTGCAATACACTGTTGCAAGAAATAGTTCTGCATAGATAGTTTTAAGTGAGTTAATTGACCCTTTCAATCATTGCGAAACCCGATTATTTGCATCGCAAACAAAATACGCAAACAAAACAAATGGGTGATGACAGTTTCCTCTTATATTCTCTAATCCGTAGAGATACTTTGCAAACGTCTTTTTGTAAGAATTTGAAATAAAACCATTATTTCGCTTCAGTTATCCGTAACCTGCGAAGCAATCTCCAAACTCTCAAACCCGCACGATTCACCCTTGTTATTGCAAGCATGGTAGCCTGCGATTTTACAGTTTGGTTTAGCTTTGCAAAAAACCGATAGTTTAGGAGACAGTCTCGCAGGCTCGCTGTGCCGAACGTTTAGAGTGTATTGTCTCACTAAGGTACTTCCAAGCAAAAGCAAGTTAGGTATCCGAGTAGTTGCTGTCAAATATAAATACCAAAAAATATACTTTTGACTGAATAATTTACTTGAAAATTAAAGTCATGTCAACATTTTTACGTTTTATTTTAAAAAATGCAAAAAAATATTCCTTTATTTGCAAAATAGAACCTAAAATCAACAAAAGAAATCACTTAACGGCTATTTTTTGAAATTTTACAGCAAGTCAAAAACATGGAGCTTAAACTTGCAAATTTGAATACTTTCAATTGAAAAGTGGAAATGAATAATTGAAAACGATAATGTAACTGCTTTCAATTGAAAACGTATAATTTGATTGCTCGTTTTCATGTACCTGCCATTAAAGGTATAAAACAACGGATTACGACAAATTTTGGAGGCGAGGCTTTAGCCTTGCTTGGGATTTGTGGGTGAGTGTTTGTTCTGGTATTGTGAAGATTGGCGAGAGTGGTGAGCAAGGGGTTTTGCAAAATCGCTAAAGGAGGTTTGCAACATAGCTAAAGGCTTGTCTTGCTTGCGGGACGAGGTGTTTAATTTTCTCCCTCACTTCCTAAGGTGCAGACCGCAAATTTTGGAGGCGAGACTTTAGTTTTGCTTGAAGTTTTGCTTGAAATTTATGGGTGAGTGTTTATTCTGGTATTGTGAAGATTGGCGAGGATGCAGGGCAAGGCTTTGCTGATTAATTGAGAATGTGAGAACGAATCGTTTATCGCAAGTTTTTGCTTTTATTCTTCACTTCTTTGCCTGTGTTTGCGTTAGAGTGAGGTGGATGTGAGTGCCTGAGTAGTTACATATTTTCTATAGATAAACCTCAAATAATCCTCGCATAACTGTAAAAAATCATCATCGGGCTTGTCCAACAAACGGTTAAGATTATAGTCAAAAAATCATCTGTCTTGCCAATTCATCACACGGCAAAAGATTCCGTGTGATTTATAGTTCACTGATAGCATAATCTACCTTGCTCGTTTTGCATATGGTGTTACAAAAAAAGTATGTATTAAATATAGCAACGTTAAAAATAACAACCAATATAGCACATCAGATCCAGTTGAACTTACATCCCAATATCCGCATACAACAATAAAGGAAAAAATACTGGAAAACATAGCCAAAATTATCTTACTAAGCACATAAATCTCTTTATTTTTGATGCCAAAAGATGGGTAAAAAAGCTGTATTAGAGCAACAATACTCAAGAGTGTCGACATTGTTCCTACATTATTTTTAGTAAAATTATGTAGAGCCATAGCAAATAATATTGGTATCGCCACATCAATTAGTAAATTGTAAAATTTATGGTGATTATGAGCTTCAGGTAAAAGGTCATAATTAAGATGCCAATAATCCAAAGTCATCATTGCAACAATCAACAAAACTGGTAACGCCTGATAAAGTTCCATTTGGGTTAAGTATTCGGTAGTACCATATATCATTGAGCCTGCTATTGATGGATAAAGAAATTGATAAACAAAGTTCTTAGCTCTAATCATATTGGAATCTTCTGGCGTAATTGTTTTTTTAAGTTCTAAACTAATCTGCCCGTAACCTTTTGCAGGGAAGTGGGCAGGGGATGTATCAATCTGAACCTAATGATTTACTTTAAGAAAACACATGGTTACGGGTCAGATTGAGTGATTAGTTAGGAGTTTTACGGGGATTTGATTTGAAAATCAAGAGGTAGAGATGGATTTGATAAACAAGAATGATGAGAGGCTTTGCTTTTTTGATGGAATATTTTAAACAAAGTATGCATTCCCCCCAATATATTTTCTATAGATAAATCTCGAATAATCCTCGTGCAACTGTAAAAAATCATCGTATAGACTCGTCCAACAAACGGTTAAGATTGTGGTCAAGAAGTCATAGGGCTTGCCAATTTAGCACACAGCAAAAGATTTCGTGCGATTCATAGTTCACATGATTGCACAATCTAACTTTACTCATTACGCCTCCTCTAACTCTAATTTCATTCTATAAACTTTTAACTCAATTCTGTCAGTAGTTGCAGAAGCCTGTTGTAAACTTTCATGAATTGAACCAGATATTATTACACCTGATACTTCTTTGTCGGGAAATTTTTCTTGGACTAGTCCTATATACATTGATATTTGACCAAAAACTTTATAATCCGCATCTCCAGATTTTAATTCAACAACCAATAGATTATTGTTTTTTATATGCTCTAATAAGACATCAATTCTTCTGTTATTAATAGAGTATTCAATACCTTGATTGTTTTCTCCGTATATTTTGTAATTTGGAAATAGTTCTGTAATTTCTGCACATAGTGTTTTTTGCAAATCACGTTCATATGCAAAATTAATTTGCTCCTCTTGATTTGTATTTTCAATGTTAGTTTCGTTAATAGTATTATTTTCTAGAATAGCAATATTACCCCTGTTGACGAAGAATTCAGAATATCTTGCAATGGCATTTCTCCATGTTCCTCTCCCCCTATTTCCAGCATTTGCATATTCTCCGTTTTGGCTATATTTTTGAGATATTTCACTAATTATGTTTTGCTCTTTTATTTGATAAATATTAATCTCTTGATTAACTTTTTGAGAGTAATCTTGCGATATACGGTTAATGGCATTTTTATATCCAGAAGCAGTATTTTGAGTTCTACCTATGCTAATAAGATAATTATAAAATTCTTGTTCCAATTCTTACTCCTATTCTATTTTGAGGCACAACATTAAAACTAATCTGCCCGTAACCTTTTTCAGGGAGTGGGCAGGGGATGAATTAATCTGAACCGAATTGATTACTCTAAGAGAACGCAGGGTCATGGGTCAGATTTAATGATTGGTTAGGAATTTTACGGTGATTTGATTTGAAAAGCAAGGGGTAGAGACGGATTTGATAAGAACGAGATGAACCTTGTTTTTTTGATGAAATATTTTAAATAAAGTATGCATTCCTTCGCAGGAGCGGTGGGAATGCATCATATCATTCATAGAAATATATTTTCTATAGATAAACCTCAAAAAAACCTCGTCTAGACTTTTCCAACAAACGGTTAAGATTGTGGTCAAGAAATCATCTGTCTTGCCAATTCATCACACGGCAAAAGATTCCGTGTGATTTATCGTTCACCGATTACACAATCCAACTTTATCCGTTAGATTTAAGATTGTAGAGAAGTTTATCTAATATTCTATAGAGTGGGTAACACCTAAATATTTCAATGTAACCTTGTGTAACTTATAGCTTAATCTTGGGGATTCACTTTTGTGTACTGGGGTATCAATATAAAAAATCATTTCCCAATCAACATCTTCAAGATTGTTGTATATTTGCTTATTCCAATCAGCATTATGAGTAATAATAGATATTACTTTGTCCCATTTAGCATTAATCGCAACAAATTTAAAAAATAGTTGACCTGTTTTTGTATTAAAACTGTTTTCAGGATTTTTCTTTAACTGAAAACCTTCAAAAACTGACGCCATGGCATCTTTGGTAAAAATATATCTCATTTCATGGAGGTTTTTTGTGCGGTCATTTAATAGAGATTCATTATTTACTTCAGTCGTTTGGAATTTTTTACGTTCCGAATTTATATCGATTAACTTGTATTCTTGTTTATGTTTCTGACTACGAATTTCATACTCCTGATTAGATTCAAATGATTTACGTTTAGGTGGCGTATATTTGGAGGCGTTTTTATTTTTCGTTTTCTCTTTTTTAAAGTTTTGGTATTCTCTCAGTAAAAACCTCGCTCCCTGAATTATTTCTTTATCAGGACGATTGACATAACCTTTAACATAGTAATTAAACTCTTTTTTCCAAATTGAAGTTTCTGCTTTAGCTTTAACTAAAAATTGTGCATTACTGCTAAAACGAATTGTGCGTAATCGGTGTTCTAAGTTTAGTAATTGCTTTAGTTTTTCTGTTTGTTGTGTAAAATCATTCGTTTTATGTTCAGAAGTAAAATTATCATAGGCTTCAATAGTATTTTCTTCTTTAGCATTATAAAAAGCTTTTTTAGTAAGTAAATTATTAGCATCAGTAAGATACTTTGAATCTGGATGATTTTTGATGAATTGTTTGTAAGAATTAACTGTATTTTTGTTTTTTGCTCTTTCAAGTGCTAAAAAATCTTTTGGCTCCACTTCCACTTCTACTTCCACTTCCACTGGCACTTCCACCTTCACTTTCTTTTCTACCACTTTTACTTCTTTTTTTGCAGTGCCACAATTAGTAAGCAGAATTGAAGCCATGAATACAAAAACGATATTTACTAATAATTTCATGTTCATAACAATTTTCTTCCTGTTTGTATTTATAAAAATTTAACGCCAATACTAATCTGCCCGTAACCTTTTGCAGGGAGTGGGCAGGGGATGAATTAATCTGAACCAAATTGATTACTCTAAGAGAATGCAGGGTTATGGGTCAAATTTAATGATTGGTTAGGAATTTTACGGTGATTTGATTTGAAAAGCAAGAGGTAGAGATGGATTTGATAAACAAGAATGATGAGAGGCTTTGCTTTTTTGATGGAATATTTGTAATTGCTCAGGTATACGACGACTCGTTTTCATGCTTGTATAGATACATGTTCTTGTGTGGGAATGCATACGGGATTAGATAATAGATTTCAGTCTCCAGATTACAGAAAATTAACCACAGATGAACACGGATGAACGCAGATGAATGTAAAATTTCCGACTCGTTCCCATGCTCCATTGCTTTCAATTGAAAAGTGAAAATGTAATTGCTTGTTTTCATGCATCTGCCATCAAACGTATAAACCAACGGATTACGATAAATTTTGGAGGCGAGGCTTTGCCTTGCTTGGGATTTGCGGATTAATTCTTAATTTTTGTATTGTGAAGATTTATGAGAATCAGGAGTAAGGGGTTTTGCAAAATCGCTAAAGGCTTTGCCTTGCTTGCGAGACTGAAGTCTCCTTTCCTAAGGTGCAGACCGCAAATTTTGAAGATTATCAATGGAATTAAAAGTAACCCGTTGAAATTTTTGCAAGTTGTCTAATCCCGTATCCATTCCCACGCAGAGCATGTGTCTATACAGCATGGGAACGAGTCGGGTACCTGAGTAGTTACCAATTTTCAACTTTCAATTAATCGGTAAATTTCAAGCAATACTCAAGGCTTGCTTCCAAAATTTGGCGTAATCCGTTGTTTTATACGTTTGAATAACCATCGCAACCACCCCGTCAGGCTTTGCCTGACACCCCTTTGAAGGAGGGGAATTGTCGCTTCCGTCAGGCTTTGTCTGTGGGTAACAGAGGCTTGTAAAATATTTTTATTTCAATCGCTTGCAAAAAGACGCTTGCAAAGCGTCTCTACGGATGGCAGAGCTGAAATAATCGTTTTGTTTTAGACTTTTACAAAAGACGTTTTGGCAAAAGGTTTCTACGTAATACCATTTGTAGAAACTAATTATAGAGCTATGGTAAAATAAACGTAACTACTCAGATATTCTGTTGAATAGGAAGTGGGACTTCAGTCCCGCAAGCAAGGCAAAGCCTTGCCCACAATCATCAGCAACCCTCA